>CAXKVW010000942.1:0-56394 GCA_964058825.1 Carex arenaria
GTACTGTCTATGAACAACCACAGTGATACCTAAACAATACCAGTTGTTATTTATTACCTATGCAGGCTGAGAAAATTGGTCTGGAGTACATGGATGTTGAATCTTTGAAAAAAATGAACAAGAATAAGAAGCTGGTGAAGAAGCTAGCAAAGAAGTACCATGCTTTCCTTGCTTCTGAAGCCATTATTAAGCAGATTCCCCGTCTTCTTGGTCCCGGTCTCAACAAGGCTGGTACGTATTCATTCATTCTCGACCTTGTTTTTTTAATATTCTTGCAAAAGGATAATAATAATAAGCCTTTGTTTCGACTATGCACAGGTAAGTTTCCCACACTGGTGACTCACCAGGAGACCTTGGAATCTAAGGTGAATGAGATAAAGGCTACTGTCAAGTTTCAACTTAAGAAGGTGCTCTGCATGGGAGTTGCTGTTGGCAACTGTGCCATGGAGGAGAAGCAGATTCAACAAAATGTTCAGATGTCTGTCAACTTCCTTGTCTCCCTTCTCAAGAAGAACTGGCAAAATGTATAATTTCTCTATCTAGATTATATTTTTTTTGTACCAAATATATATATCCATGGAAAATTGCAGTGACAAAATCTCCCATGAAGTAATTTAAGTGTCTATACTGCCAGTGTAGTGGGTTTAATTGGGGCATTTATGAAGAATGGGGAAGGAACAAATGAATTCGCTTCCCCTGGGATATCTCAAACTTTGATTTCTATAAAAATTCTGGACTGTTCAAATCTCTACTGCACGAATCCCAAAGCACAATAATACTGGCTGTGTATTCTGAATAGGCACTGAAAAAATTTTAGCCCGTTTTTAGATTAACTGGAAGTTTGAGATATCTCAGAGGATACAGTCTCGGAACAGACTTGGCATAAATATTTTGTTGTTGTTGTCTAGATACAGGACATTTTTTAGGGATTTGTTTGGTTTTATATAATTGTATATATGAATTTATGTTTACTTCTGCTTCTTTACGTTGACAGATTAATAATTTGTTGATTTTTGTAATTTAGGTGAGGTGCTTGTACCTGAAGAGCACAATGGGCAAGGTCTACAGAGTCTTTTAATTTTAGCCTCCTGTTTTGCTTTGCTTTGAATTTAGGGAAAATTATTGCCAGTTTTGATACTCGGTCAAGTTCTTTTGTAGGCTTTGCTGTCTGTGCTTTTTCGTCAAGTTTTGTAAACGAAGATTTGAGGATAATTTTATGTATTTGCCGCTTAAATGCAGACTAATTTGTTCCCATGTCTCTCTGATTTTTTTGTGTGAATGAGCATAAGCTTAGCATCGATGCTATGTTTGCTGAAATTTAAGGGTGAAATGATGGCCGATGTCACTGATATTTTTGCTTTTTCTTAGCTTTTAAAAATTTAATGTTTGTAGTTGCTGTTATCTTATAATACTTCTCAGAGACTTTGCTTGCTGCGGGTTGTAAAATTTAATGGAGATCAGGTTTATTAACAAGGATATGTATAGGGCTGTCCAAAAAGCTGGTAAGCTCGTGGCTCGCTCGTGATTCACATTGGCTCGATCGGTAACAGTTCGGGCCAAAATTAACGAGCTGAGCTTTTGCCCAACTCGGCTCGCCAGCTCGTGAGCTAGCTCGGCTAGGCATCAATTTGTGAATTTGTATGAATTTGTGTATATTTTATACTGTCAAGCTTGATCCAGCTTGGTCCAAAAATATTTGTAAAATTTATTTTCTTTTTAAAACAAGGTCCAACCAAACCCAGGGAGCCAGCTCGTGAGCTGGCTCATCACGAGTTTGAGCTGAGATTTTAGCTCGCGAGCTGTTAACGAGCTGGCTCGCTAATAGCTCGGTCCAGAATTAACGAGCTGAGCTTTTGCCCAGCTCGGCTCGAGCCAGCTCATTTACAGCCCTAGATATGTACTTGCTCTCTCCAATCAATCTGCGTTTGTGAGAAATATAAGCAGTTCACTACCAAGCTTAAAAAACAAAAGAGAAATATAAGCAGTGAAGTAGACTGGACAACATATTTAAAAAAAACCGCCAGCATATTTAATCCCATGTTACTCTTCACAAATTCGTAAATTTTGAACGAGGTGATATGTACTTGCACCTGTTCTGAAATGTTGGCTTATAAACAATTTGTCGAATCTGTCTAGAATTTAAATTGAAGTGGTTTGTACTTTATAATGATATCTTATAATTTTAATGTCAGAAAGGTTGTATTTTGACAAAATCAAAAGATGATGCAAAAGAATTGTGGTTGAATAGAGGAGTGAGGAATTGTCACGAATTAGTAGTGAACGTGAGTAAAATTAAATGGAATATAGAAAATATGAAAAAGTGAAATTGGAATGAATATAGGCAATTAAAATTTTCTCTTTTACACTTTAGTTCCTCTCTATTTCATGATAGAGGTGGAATTAGAAAAAAAAAAAAAATTCAATTTCACTGTTCCAAATGTACTGCACATAATTGAAATTGTATAAAATAGATGTCTCTCTTTTTTTTCTTTTTCTTTTTTTTCCACTATTTTATGTATTACATGGTCCTCGAGCACTGGAAACACTCAAAACTGTAAAGCATGGTGAAACAATTCTAAATAAAGATTGTTTTACCTAATACACGTGTTCTTGTAATAAGATAAAATAAAAATTACATAAAACACCATTCTAAATTAGGCACCTTTGTTTTCTTAGCTAATGGTCCTTTTGCTTACAGCATCGGGATTCCAGTTTCATCCGAAACACGAACACAATGCGCTCGAAGTACAGCGTTCCTTGTATTTTCCATGTCAAGAGAAAATACAGACTTGTAATCCATAAATTTTAAACGGTACTAACTTCTCCTTTGTCCAAAATCGAAGTGTTGGATTGAAACTGTTTGCTTTCATTTTTGTACTTTATATAGGAACATACATAAAACAACGGATTTAGTGTAGTGGCGTCAGCCTCTTCTCTCTATGAAGAGGTGCATGTTTGATTCCGTAAAAAGTACCAAAAAGATGTTGAAATTACTTGGGCCCTTCAACATAAATAAAAATAATAATAATATAACAAATGGTGCTTCATGAAATTAAGAGATGTCAGGAACTTGGAATATCTCACTTATTGATGATATGAAGTTGTAGAAATAAAATTGATATTCTCTTATAATTAATTACCACGAAAAAAATATATATAACAATTTTCCAAAATATCAATAATACGTAAATTCAAGTTATGAAGAAATCCAATTGGCTTTAATGGACTCCAATTGGTGAGGACAATAGGACAAATACGAATAGTCATCTTCAATCAAGAAACAACATCCAATAATAATACAATGACAAATGTCTTAAATTTTTTTTTTTCCTAATAATCTTCAATCAATGAGCAACATCCACTACAAAGGATTTCCCCAATCTGGATTTCGAATCCATGACCTCTCATATAGAGACCATGTGTCTTAGCCACTAGACCAAATGCTAGTTCTCGTCTCCAAGTTAGTTAGTTAGAGGAATTTTACCTTTTTCAATATGAATATTTTCAATCTTATAGTGTGAATACTTATATATCAATATAAGTTTGGATTAGTATATTTTTTCATTAGCATGTTTCTAAAGTAGTTTATTTTTTTTTCCTTTCTTACATATCAATATAAGTTTATATATTAATGAATACTTTCTGTGGGTATAAATACTTGTGTGCATAGACATTCGTACTTATGCATAGTAGAAGTATGAATACTTTCCTCAGTATATATCAATACGTTCAAGCATCAAACAAATTAACTAATTAAAGTTATTTTACAACATAACAATTCACACTTCAATCCTTTCAACATAATAATTCACATTTTAATGCGTAACTATGAATATTTTAATGTTATAGTATGAAAATTTATATGTTTTAGTATGAATACTTTGTAGTTTGAATATTTTTTAGTAATGATACTTTGTATTTTGAATATGTTATATGTTGAATATTTGCTGATGTATATGTATACATGCAATGTTCTAGTATGAATATTTTGTAGTTTGTATATTTACTAATATTGATATTTTCAAAGTTATAGAATGAATAGTTTATATGTTTTAGTATGAATACTTGCACGCCAAGGTATGAATACTTGAACGACGAAACATCCGAAAATACTTCATCATGGATCTCATTTGAAAGATAAAATTACGTAGAAAATATTCGTGGTTTTAGATTTGTAAAATTTCTCACAGATCGTCATAAATATTGACGAGATTAAACGGAAAAAAAAACCCACTTCTAAAAATGTGTAAAATATGGGTGTGTGACTAGAGAGAAAAAAAAAGTTGATGTCCAGTTTTTTGGTTAAATATTTGATGTCTTAGGTGTTAATACTTGATATATTATATAGGAATACTTGCACGCATAAGTGTTCATACATGCGCGCACTAGTTGTAATTTTTTTTTCAAATTTAAGTGGTTCTCAAGTAGTCATTGTTTCTTCAAGTTAGTTAGTGGTCTCCATCGTACTTTATTAATAAGTTAGTTAGGAGAACATTTAAGGGATATAATGGAGGGGACTATTAGTCGCTTTATTTATTTTATTAATGAGTTACTCCTTTCTGATTATAGAGAGGCTGCAGATGCCAACTTAGGAAAACTTATAAGAAAACAGTTGTACAATTAGTTATTTCTACCAATGCACATGGTACTGCTTGATTTGTAGTAGCACTCAATCTAACATGTTCATAGTGGATACATCAGCAGAATAACTGTTTATAGTTCAATTTGTATATGACTGAACTAGATCCCTTCAATGTTACTAAAATCCAAACTTTTTCTCTTTCAATTATTAAAGGCATTTAAAAATCTATTTGGTTTGTACTTCTCTTTTCATCTCTTCTCTTATCCTTGCTTTTCTTTAGTTTCTCAAATTTTACATGATATTCAACAACTCAACATGTTATGTTGCATAAATCTTACAACAGTGAAAGGGTTGGTGAGATTTGATATCTCTGACGACTTGCTGATTATTCCTCTGGAAATACTCTCAGCTGAGAAAGACTAGGGGAAAGCCATTTTGTTATCATTTCTAAAATAAAAACTGTCAAATTTGTAGTTGCATTTATCGTTGAAAAACTAACCAAACAGATGCAATTCATCAATCCATTCAATAATACTTTCTCTTTCTTTCAAACTACTACAACTTACAAAATTTTCTATTAACATATCATATATCAGATTTAAACTGGCAACAACAACCAATCAAGTAACAATATATAGCAAAAAGATTTAATTCATACTTTCAGTTTGAAATAAAATTAGAATTTACAATAATTGGGGAAGTCAAGTATCCATGGAGGCAATTATTTGCAGAGCATCCTGTCAAAAAAACACCAAACAAGGTAATCAACTCACCTTCAAGAATATATAACACTAACAAGAAAGAAGAAAAAAAACATAGCTCTAATATTTTGCTAAGAGAGGTTTCTCAATTCACAGTTGCCTCCTTACAGCTGGTTTACTATCAGTACACAATGTCTATTCTGTTGATTGGAGTTGTATCTAACTATAAAAAAACAAAATTGATGTCTTTATTGAATAATTTCTCATAATTTACATCCTATTATCATCAATAGCAGTGGTAGAGTATCTCCACTTGTGTTTTGGAGGTCCTGAATTTGAATCAACCTCCTTGCAAAAATGCAAAGAGAAGGCTGCCTAGAAATTCCGTTCTCTAGACCCTACAATGCATGTGAGCTTTTGGCACTGATTATGCCCCTTTTTATCATCGAAATTTATAAGATTGCAAGACATGTGATAACTATTAGAACATAAATGAAAAATACACATGACACTTATGTGCTTTATCTCTATTTTTGATAAGCTTGTTGTCTCGTCATTCCTGAATGTTGTCTTGAATGACGAAGACAACATAGCAAAAAAAAAAAAGAGTAACTGTGTCATCAAAGTCAAATTCATGTATATAATATTTTGTTTATTGTCTTCATGTGGAGAGCAATTTCAATCATTTTGGTAAAAATATGTATATATAATAACTATGTTTGGTCATCCACTTTTCAAATATAACTAATAAATGTTACACAACAATTGGGTGCTCTGACAGAAATTTAAATATGTTACTAGTATAGCTTTAGCTTTAGTTTTTGTTGTTATTATATTTTGTTTCCATATATAAACTACAACTTGACATGTACTATATTTTATTTTGTTGTTCCATATGTAAACTATGTAAATTATGTCAAAGTAAAGCAATGCGGTTCTCAAGTTGCATTTAAGTTTCATTTTATCTTAATTCATTTCATGAATTCTATTGACATTTTAATGCATCATACATTACCGAAAACTTCAGTTCCAATTAAGATATGTTCCTGGTATCAAAAAAAAAATAGAATAAACATTGTGTCTGATTTCAAAAAAATAATTTAGTTGCATTCCATCATCACGGGTAGTTTTACTTTTATGTACTGCTGCTAGTATTGAATTAAGGGAGCACATTGAAACTCCAATAAACACACACACACACTTGATGTTTTAAATTGCTTTGAGAAAACTCTTTGATTTTTCTTATTAATTAGGGCTTGACATCCTAACTTATTTATATAGGAAAAGAGAATAAAAATAAAACAAAGAAAAAAAAATAAGCTTTACATTTGTGGACCGAGTAATTTGTACTAGTAAAAAATTATGTAAGTGGATGAATCTGACTGGTGGTCGTTATAAAATTGTGTGTACAAGCAGAGAGCTCTTCTCCAGAGTTTGAGCCTTCTCTTGGTATTTTGCAAGTGATTTTCTGCAACAAATTAATGAAATTAATTAGATATGTAATGAATTAACGCAATGCTTGTGTATTAATTAATTAATTAAAGAGTAATGAATGAATGCACGAGTTAGTTAATGATCGACGATTGTATACCAGTGCTGTGAATCCAGGCTTGGAGTTTAGGCAAGAGAGGATATGGCAATAATTGAGAAATGGTAGAGGATTGACAGGAGATATTGTGCTCTTGGATATCTCGTGCCACTACAAAATATAGGTGTAGTGCGGGAATATAACTACAAATGTCGAAGTTAGAATACTCTCGCTCGATGAGCCTGAATGTAAGTTCTAAAATTACATGGAGAATGTCTAAATCCTCATTGATCAAGGTTCGTACCTTTGCTACTAATTTCAGATTTAGATTTGGAAGATTCTTCTTTTGATCATCATCTCCTTGCAATGATACTAATGATAATAAAATTAGTTGCTCCTCCTCCTCTTCCTTCATCTTTGCAGCCACCATTTCATCCCGTCTTTTTATACGCCTGCACTGCTTCTCATACTTCTCTCGTATTTTTAATTGTTCTTCTGAAACCTCTCTTTTATCGATTATGCCTTTCTTCTACAATCCAATAATCGAATCCTTCATTTTGCTCATTATGTTCCCCATTTTATTTCTCTACTTAATTAATCTCTAGCTATGTGCCTATGATCAGTTTAGCCTGCATTGCTTCACATATACCTACATATATATGTGTATTCTTCATAACTAATTAATATTAGACTTACCTATATAATAGACAGCTAGCGTAGCTATATATATAATAGACAACTAGCATACTAAACTAATTAATGCTTGTTATTTCGACTAAAAATAGTTAAGACTAATATTAATTGGTTATGAAGAATACACATATATAGGTATATGTGAAGCAGTGTAGGCTAAATTGATCATAGGCATATAGCTAGGGATTAATTAATTAGAGAAATAGAATGGGGGAACATAATGAACAAAATGAAGGGTTCGATTATTGGGTTGTGGAAGAAAGGCATAATTGATAAAAATACGAGAGAAGTATGAGAAGCAATGCAGGCGTATAAAAAGGCAGGATGAAATAGTGGCTGCAGAGATGAAGGAAGAGGAGGAGCAACTAATTTTATTATCATTAGTACCATTGCAAGGAGATGATGTTGATGATGATGATGATGATCAAAAGAAGAATCTTCCAAATCTGAACATACAAATTAGTAGCAAAGTTACGGACGTTGTTCAAGGAGGATTTAGACATTCACCATGCAGTTTTAGAACTTACATTCAGGTTCACCAAGCGAGAGTGTTCTAACATACAATTTTATGAATGTACAAACCCTTGACCATCTCAATATGGCCATTAGCCTTTTCCAAAACCCTTGGAAAAAAAAAAGTCGTTTGCCTCCACAATCAAAGCAAGCAGATTTACACACTAAGTTCATATAGTTGTTAAAATCAACTATAGCAAGAGCTCAAACCTGAGAGAGGGAGCGACTGGTGTACTGAAAGAAGACAAGAGCTGAGCATCTGATTGGAGGCCTCGATCTCAGAAACAACACGGCGAATCTTCTCACGGACCCCACTGGATTCCTTGAGCAGGAGCTTGAACTCCTCAAACTGCTTCTCCATGGGGAAGAGAGATGGGGGAGGAACGAGGAAAGGGTCGGGAGAAGGGAACGAGGAGAAGCGACGAAGAGATGGGGAGCGAGAGGGAGACGCGGTGGAAGGGAGGAGAGAGAAAAAGCAAAAACTGAGAGGTTGGGCTATGTGTCTCGCTCTCTCCCACGCGAAGTCGTACCACGTGCTGCGACTAATCGCGTTTAGGATTTGAAGAGAGAAAAGGAAAGAGAGAGGAGATCAAAGAGGATTCGAAGAGAGAAAAGAGGGAGGTGATGGAAGACGGAGGAAGGGAGAAAATAGGATATGCATAGCGCCAGCTGCTAAGGGAGATAAAAATTTGTGTAGTTTTGTATGTAGCAGGTTGGTTTATAACTAATTTCAAACTTGTACACAAACTGATACATAAAATACATGTATAATATCTCATATTTAATACAATGGCTTACAATGGTTAGATCTGCTGAATGAATGGCTAAGATTGTCTCTTGGTAGATACACCATTCAGTCTCCTAATTTTCAATGTGTAATTATAGAAGTTCTGATGGATATAAAACAGATGATGAAAAAAAGAACAATTATCTGAAAGTTGGGGTTTCCATCCGTAACAAATATTTTGTGGGGAATTAATGAATAAACTTACTCTATTTTGTACCAGTAGCAGCATGTCCAGTCACCATTCCTAGGAAAAGAAAATAAATCCCATTAACAAAATTTGTTCTTTCATTTGAAAACTTTAAATAATAAGAATTAATCACTACAAAAAGAAAAAGAGAGTTAATTAAGGCTACCCAAAGTAGTGCAACTTCTAAGAGCGTCGATGGAGCAATATCCGTACAAACTTTTGAAAGAAATGGTGCCGTAGTGCTTTCTTAAAACCTTTGTTCTTGTAGGAGTATCTTCAACTTCAAGTTGATGACTCTAAATCTTAGGTTTGGGCCGTTCCCATTTCCAGATGACTTCCTCGTTTCCTAACAATAAATTAGGATCTTCTGTCTTTTTGGTAACAAATCGTAAGACGCCTTCCTTGCTTATAAAATTTGTTACATGGCTTGTTACAGGCATCGAGCATTTCTCGAAGTTTTTTTTCCTAAAATTATTTGAAATAACAAAGACACGTGAGAGAAGGAGAAAGGTTTATTGTTCCATACAAAGTTAACTAATAACTATTATCGGAAGAAGAAGAGAGGATATTAAAGAGTTATTTAAATTGAGCAAATTTCAACAGATACAATAAAAAAAGTAATAATAAAAAATGCTAAACGTCAGAATCAATGAAAGAGAAATGCTATGTATCTTAGTGGAAAGAGAAATGTTATACATCTCCAACAAATATACTAAAAAACAATAAAAAAAATATTGGAGGAGATGAAATACCTCATTAAGGAGATCACACAAGATATAATCTGTAACGCTATTATCTAAGGATTCATTTGATGTGACGGTTTTTGCACTTATCATTCCTTAGGAACATATTTCGTTCTTTGGCAGGGACCAAAAAAACCTCAAAATTGGTGCGTTCATCAAACTAGAGGGCAACATATAGGTTACATTCAACAGGTTTGCATTGTCTTTTTCTTTCCCTACAGTGAAGGGAGACAACCAAATCTGATTTTTTGAATGGCTCCTATAGAAACATTAAAATGACAACAAAAATAAATACATGCACTGGATAAAAGAAGAAAAAGAAGTTATACATTAAAAGGAAGCATGGTGTGTTTCTATTTACAAAAAAAGCTATAGATTAAAATTGACAATGCACTCATCCACATAAAGAGAAAATTATGGAATTTAGAGAAAGAAATTAATTAATAAAGAAACCTTGAAAACAAAGTTTGTTTATTCATTTTGGGAGACACCTCTTTTCACTTCTGACACTAGCTAGTGTCTTGTGTTTTCTTTCTTTGAAGTAGCTAAGAGGAAATGAGTAATGGGTTGTATTATATATGTTTTG
This sequence comes from Carex arenaria, assembly GCA_964058825.1. Classification (NCBI taxonomy): domain Eukaryota; kingdom Viridiplantae; phylum Streptophyta; class Magnoliopsida; order Poales; family Cyperaceae; genus Carex; species Carex arenaria. The sequence goes on from CAXKVW010000942.1 coordinate 10,321, forward strand.
ATAACAGGTTGCTCCCAGGGGTTATATAATCTTTTTTGTTTTGTCTTTTTGTGTGTGTGTCTTTTTTTTTTGTTTTTTACGATTGAGGGGAATGCATGCATGGGTACGTACATTCAAAATGATATTATCGTTCCTTGACAGCTTCTGTCAAGTTCATCAAAATGATATTATCGTTAATTAATGCAGTGAATGATTTTTTGGCTTTAAGTTGGTCGGACTGGACGTAACTGATTTACTGGAGAGGAGTGTGCTCGCAACTATTGAACACAAGCTCATTAATTTTGTATCAAATTATGCCACGTACGTACATCAATCCCAAACTATGTGCGTGTATGAGAATTATTTATTTTGACCAAGAAAAAGTTTGTCTAGGAATTAATTTATTTGGTAAAACATGTTAATAATAAAAGCACATGTTTTTTAGAGATATATTCCACAGTCATAACATATATTATAGGATTTGACGATCGTCCATCAACGAGTTAAATGGTTGGTAAGCCCTCCATTTCTCCATTCCACAAGGTGACATACACTTAAATCTGCACTCTTTACAGATTTTAATTATGCTCTTTCAATTATGCACAATAGTACGAGCAAAGTTCATGTATTATCAATATTAAATTCATTGTACTATCATATACCAAGCAAACTATTATAATAATGGACCGAGTAATTTGTACTAGTAAAAAATTATGTATTATCATGGACCGCGTAATTTGTATTAGTAAAAAATTATGTAAGTTGATGAATCTGGCTGGTGGTCGTTATAAAATTGTGTGTACAAGTGGAGAGCTCTTCTCCAGAGTTTGAGCCTTCTCTTGGTATTCTTCAAGCGATTTTTGGCAACCAATTAGTGAAATTAATTAGATATGTAATGAATTAACGCAATGCTTGTGTATTAATTAATTTAAAGTAATGAATGAATGAATGAGTTAGTTAATGATCGACGATTGTATACCAGGGCTGTGAATCCAAGCTTGGAGTTCCGGCAAGAGAGGATATGACAATAATTGAGAAATGGTAAAGGATTGACAGGAGATATTGTGCTCTTGGATATCTTGTGCCACCGCAAAATATAGGTGTAGTGTGGGAATATAATTACAAATGTCGGAGTTAGAACACTCTCGCTCGGTGAACCTGAATGTAAGTTCTAAAACTACATGGAGAATGTCTAAATCCTCCTTGATCAAGTTCCGTAGCTTTGCTACTAATTTCAAATTCATATTTGGAAGATTCTCCTTTTGATCATCATCTCCTTTCAATGATACTAATAATAATAAAATTAGTTGCTCCTCCTCCTCTTTCTTCATCTCTGCAGCCACTATTTCATCCCGTCTTTTTATACGCCTACACTGCTTCTCATACTTCTCTTGTATTTGTAACTGTTCTTCTGAAACCTCTCTTTTATCAATTATGTCTTTCTTCCACAACCTAATAATCGAACCCTTCATTTTGTTCATTATGTTCTTCATTCTATTTTTTTAATTAATTAATCCCTAGCTATGCGCCTATGATCAATTTAGCCTGCATTGCTTCACATATACCTACACACACACACACACACACACACACACATATATAATAGACAGCTAGCGTATTGAACTAATTAATGCTTGTTATTTTGACTAAAAATAGTTAAGACTAATATTAATTAGTTATGAATAATACACATATATAGGTATATGTGAAGCAGTGCAGGCTAAATTAATCATAGGCATACAGCTAGGGATTAATTAATTAGAGAAATAGAATGGGGAACATAATGAACAAAATGAAGGGTTCGATTATTGGGTTGTGGAAGAAAGACATAATTGATAAAAATACGAGAGAAATATAGAAGAAGTGCGTGCGTATAAAAAGGTGGGATGAAATAGTGGCTGCAGAGATGAAGGAAGAGGAGGAGGAGCAACTAATTTTATTATCATTAGTATCATTGTAAGGAGATGATGATGATGATGATGATGATGATCAAAATAAGTTCTGATGGATATAGAAGTTCTGATGATGATCATTGCAGATACACCATTCAGTCCCCTAATTTCAATGTGCAATTATAGAAGTTCTGATTGATATAAAACAGATGATGAAAAAAAAAGAACAATTACCTGAAAGTTGGGGTTTCCATCCGTAACAAATGTTTTGTGCGGAATTAATGAATAAACTTGCACCATTTTGTACCAGTAGCAGCATGTCCAGTCACCACTTCTAGAAAAAGAAAATAAATCTCATTAACAAAATTTGTTCTTTCATTTGAAAACTTTAAATAATAATAATTAATCACTACAAGAAAAAGAGAGTTAATTAAGGCTACCCAAAGTAGTGCAACTTCTCAGAACGTCGATGGAGCAATATCCGTACAAACATTTTGAAAGAAATAGTGCCGTAGTGCTTTCTTAAAACCTCTGTTCTTGTGGGAGTACCTTCAACTTCAAGTCAATGACTCTGAACCTTAGGTTTGGGCCGTTCCCATTTCCAGATGGCTTCCTCGTTTCCTAACAATAAATTAGGATATTCTGTCTTTTTGGTAACGAATTGTAAGACGCCTTCTTTGCTTATAAAATTTGTTATATGGCTTGTTACAGGCATCAAGCATTTCTCACATATTTTTTTTCCTAAAATTATTTGAAATAACAAAGACACGTGAGAGAAGGTAAAAGGTTTATTGTTGCATACAAAGTTAACTAGTAACTATTATTGGAAAAAGAAGAGAGGAGGAGGGAAATAAATCTGCTGCGATTCAAAAGAATCGCAAGCTCCCTGCTTTTCCAAATCTAACCTTCAATTTTCTTGAAAACACGAATCTCAAAATCAATTAGTTTTATGCACGAATCTCAAAATCAATTAGTGGTTGGATATGGAAAAGCATTCTCCTGCGATTCCATAAGAATCGCAGCAGATTTATTTTCGAGGAGGAGAAAGGGTTATTTAAATTGAGCAAATTTCAACAGATACAATAAAAAAAAGTAATAACAAAAATTGCGCAGCGTCAGAATCAATGAAAGAAAAATGCTATGCATCTTAGTGGAAAGAGAAATGTTATACATCTCTAACAAATATACTAAAAAAAACAATAAAAAAATATTGGAGGAGATGAAATACCTCGTTAAGGAGATCACACAAGACATAATCTGTAACGCTATTATCCAAGGATTCATTTGATGTGACGGTTTCCGCACTTATCATTTTTTGGGAACCGATTTCGTTCTTTGGCAAAGACCAACAAATCCTCAAAATTGGTGCGTTCATCAAACTAGAGGGCAACAGAGCGGTTACATCCAACAGGTTTGCATTGCTTTTTGTTTCCCTATAGTGAAGGGAGACAACCAAATCTGATTTTTTGAATGACTCCTACAAAAACATTAAAATGACAACATAAATAAATACATGCACTGGATAAAAGAAGAAAAAGAAGTTATTAATTAAAAAGAAGCACGGCATGTTTCAGTTTGATCTCAGATATTTATTTAAAATTAATAATAGTAATAATAAATTTTTTTAGTGAAAATCCCTACATCCCCACCTACTCTATTAAAAGGTAGGATTTAAACGGTTGGTAACTTGGTATTCATCTGCTTGATAAGTAAATACTGTATGGGTCAATAAATCTTTCATTTATTTCCTAAATCATACTTCAGCAATAGTGTACCAGTTCTGTAATGGACCAAGTCCAACCAAGAGGTTCCACAAGAGACCGAGCTGCAATGGTGTACCACCTACTAACTATGAATTTCCCAATTCATAGTGAGTTCTTTTGGAAAACTATTTTATAAATTTAATTAATAAAACAATTGAAAAACTAACAGGAGTAAATTTAATATTGTATGTGATAATTTTTTTTTTTATTATAATCTATTTTTTATATGCGTCTAATCTGTTCCATTTAAACTCATGACACATGACACATGGTGGTTTATTTCCATTTAAATTATTATTTTTCTTATTTTTTACTGTAATATTTAAACCTCTGTGGTGTTTTGCTTTTAATTAATAAAGCCGGAGGACTTGACCTTTATTTTTTCTTAAAAAATAAAAATGAAGCTTTTATTTAATTATATCGCGATCTAGGTCCAATTCAGTTCTGAACACAAACAAAATGCAAAATGAATTTTTTCAACTAGATATTAATTTTTTTATTTATAAAGTGAATGTTTAGTTCACTCTTTTTTATTTGAAAAAGGAATAAAAACACGAATGTTCGGTCTACAAGAATTTATTGTTGCACATGATTTATGCACCTTTAATATCTATCATTTAAAATATTTATAATTAACATGTAAATTATTCAGATTTAATTCCACAAATCGTTTTTATTGTGCAAAAGAAACTTATCACTTTTTTGTAACTATAAAAGGAGGTTTATGATTAAAATTTACCGAATAAGTAGAAATATAATTTGAACTTTTTATTTTCAGTAATGCAAGGGATAAATAATTAGATAATCTCATTGAAGGTATTTTATTATTAATTGTTTCAATATTTTTTAAGGTATTTTTAAACTTAAGAATAAAATTCCAAATAAATGCTGACTAGTAATTATTTTGAAGGTGTTCGAGAGTCGAGACTTGGAGTTATGATCCGAGCAAGAGTGTAGTCGTAATGATTCATGACATGACAGGAAGCTGAAGCGGCGCTGCTCCAAATTCTCAATTTCCACTGCAAGAGCATTTAAGGCTAACTGACTACTTCTCTCATTGTTTATCATACAATTTTCTTTTCACTTTACATCTTTACCTAATTAATAATTATGAATCAAAACGCGCGACTCGAGTCATTTAAATCCAACTCCAATTGTGTTCAACTTAATTGTAAATCATAATTTATAGGGAAAATTTGTTATGTGCCACTCAAAAACATCAAATTTGTCAAAATGCCACTCAAAAATTCATATTTGTCAAAATGCCACCAAAATTCAAATCCTATTTTAATTTTGCCATTATCCATATTTAATCTCAATTTTTAAATTCTAATATTTCAAAATGACCAAACTGCCCCTGTCAGAATTTTTTTTTTTTTTTTTCAGAGAGACCCAACTTATCAAAATAAACCGATTTTTTTCTCAGGACCAGTTCTACCGTCTCTTTGAAATTTCAAATTTTTTTTTTTTCGAATTTCAAATTTTTTCGAATTTGATTTTCAAAATTTGATTTTCAAAAATTTGATTTCAAAATTTGATTTTCCAAAAAAATTTGAAATTCGAAAATCAAATTTGAAATTTGATTTTCGAAAAAATTTGAAATTTCAAAAAAAATTTAAATTCGAAAAAATTTTAAATTCGAAAAATTTTGAAATTCGAAAAATTTTGAAATTCGAAAAAAATTGAAATTCGAAAAAAAAAAAAATCTGACAGGGGCAGTTTGGGCATTTTGAAATATTAGAATTTTTAAATTGAGATGAAATAGGGATAATGGCAAAATTAAAAAAGAATTTGAGTTTTGGTGGCATTTTGACAAATATGGGTTTTTGAGTGGTATTTTGACAAATTTGAAGTTTTTGAGTGGCACATAACAAATTTTCCCTAATTTATATGTAATTGACACCTAACTGGCTAGCTCGCTTAGTATATGTTAAAGTGTACATATTTACTAGTAATTTTATTTATCTGGATTTCAATTGGAAGAAAAAAAGAATTAAAATTAAAAAAATTAAACAAGATATATTAAATAATCAAATCATTTTAATCAAAATAGTTGTGCATAAAATTAAATTAATCACAACATTTTAGGACCTTAAGAATACAATTAAGATCAAATTATGTTTTACGAACTCTTTTTTTAATATTCTTTTGGGGGTTACGGCATAATGCAAAAATATATGGAAACTAAATATTCAGATCGATTGTGATAGTATTTAACGAAAACATATTTTTTATTCTGAATTATATCCCAATGCCATTTTTCAATATAATCCTGCTGTTTTGACCGGTGATTAAAGTGTATAATTATATGATATAATCTGGTAATATTACAAACATCATCCAGGTGAAATCTGTTGGGGTAAATTTTCAGATATTCGGATAGTTAAGAATTTAATTAAAATAAATTGAATTGAATTATAATTAAAACATTAATACCCGGATTGTGCGAAGCACTGTTCTTAAGCATATTCCGTCTCTATCATGCAAGACTTGAAATCGCCACCAAGATAATTCGAGATTGTCACTCTTTAAAGCACGACTATGAGAATGACTGATGATAACTCTACAATATCCAATGCTTTATATCTATTCGGGTCCAATTTGGCAATTTGTGAATCATTAAACAAATTAAACCCAATATCTATTCGGGTCCAATTTGGCAATTTGTCCGGTCAAATCACTTGGCTCAGATATAATAATTATATTCTTTGATCATACAAAAACTGAATGTTGGATTAGTCAAGACAAATTGTACAATATATTGATAAAATATAAGTTCAAACCCTATTTGTTTTCATTTCATGAATATTAATCTTATCAGTTATGTACCGAAGCCTAAGTCATAAGAACTTATAATGAGCCTTCTTTATTTGATATATAGAATGAATAAATATGAGAAAAATCATTGCCGAATATATCCAATAATTACAAGAATTGAAGATAAGATAAGAGGGGTAAATTAACACCACAAGTCTAGATATCAAATTTGATTGATATGACAACAGATCACCATCACATCCAACCTGGAATGCCTTTTTGAAAACTTTGACTAATTTAATGTAACAAAATTCATATCATATTATTAATTTCTTCTATCTTTTTTTATCTATTTCATTTTTTATTTAATTAATTTGAATATCGAATTTACAAGTATACCCTTCACTCTATGCATATTGAACAATCAATCACGCTACTGTTTTTGTATGCATATATATATTGATTGTTTGAAGCAAATCAAAATTAAGGAGAAAATAGAGGACAGCAGACATGGAAATAAACAAAATCTAAAAATAATAACAAAATATAAGATATTTTATTATTATTGCTGTATATCAAAATGTGACTTAAGTCTTGCTAATATATATAAACCAAGAAAGATAAATAAACAAAATATAATAATTAATATCACTAGCAAAACATTTTTTATTATGCTAAATCATAGCTTTGAGTGACATCAAATAACACTCTCTTTATTATTATTATTATTATTATTAGGCACAACTATTAAATTGCATTTGGTACAGAAACAAAGATTCAAACAAATATCTCTTCCTTTCTTTCTTTTCTTTACCAGCAAATACAAAATAAATAAAGACCTATAAGGTTTTATGTCTAAACCAACCTTGGGTTGAGGAGTTGATCATGATATTTAGCCTTTGGTGTATGTAATGATGACTTGCTGAGATGTCTCATTTTTGCAAGCGTTGCACGAGATGTCTTGCATCGTTTGCGAGAGCATGGCTTAGGTAACAGATTGGAAGAGAAGCTTCATTCCGTGTTAGCCGTATATTCAAATTGGCCAAGGCCATATCCCCTGCAGTTAAACGAAGCAAGATATGGCGCAAGGCCATATCCCATGTAGTCTCCACTCTGCAGATACAATCTTCGTCCTGAAAGTTGAAACAAGTTCTTGGAGAACAGGAAGGTAATGTTAGTGTGTATCATCTGAGTTGCTCATAAATGCTTATTAGATTGAATGCGGAAATAATATAATCATGTCAAAAAACACAATTTTTTGGAACAAGTTCTTAGGTAATAGGAAGGTAATGTTAGTGTGTATCATCTGAGTAGCTCATAAATGCTGATTAGATTGAATACGGAAAAAATAGAATCCTATCAAAAAACCATAATCTTTTGGAACAAGTTCTTGGGGAACATGAAGGTAATGTTAGTGTGTATCATCTAAGTAGCTCATAAATGATGATTAGATTGAATGCGGAAAGAATAGAATCATGTCAAAAAAATACAATCTTTTAGAACAAGTTCTTGGGGAACGGGAAGGTAATGTTAGTGTGTATCATCTGAGTAGCTCATAAATGATGATTAGCTCATAAATGATGATTAGATTGAATGCGGAAAGAATTGAATCATGTTAAAAAACACAATCTTTTGGAACAAGTTCTTGGGGAACACGAAGGTAATGTTAGTGTGTATCATCTGATTAGCTCATAAATGATGATTAGATTGAATACGGAAAGAATAGAATCCTGTCAAAAAACATAATCTTTTGGAACAAGTTCTTGGAGAACATGAAGGTAATGTTGGTGTATCATCTGAGTAACTCATAAATGATGATTAGATTGAATGTGGAAAGAATTGAATCCTGTCAAAAAAACATACTATTTTGGAACAAGTTCTCGAGAAACAAGAAGGTAATGTTAGTGTGTATCATCTGAGTAGCTCATAAATGATTATTAGATTGAATGCGGAAAGAATTGAATCATGTCAAAAAAACATAATCTTTTGGAACAAGTTCTTGGAGAATAGGAAGGTAATGTTAGCGTGTATCATCTGAGTAGCTCATAAATGATGATTAGATTGAATGCGGAAAGAATTGAATCCTGTCAAAAAAATAATCTTTTGGAACAAGTTCTTGGGGAACAGGAAGGTAATGTTAATGTGTATCATCTGAGTAGCTCATAAATGATGATTAAATTGAATGCGGAACGAATACAATCCTGTCAAAAAATATAATCTTTTGGAACAAGTTCTTGGGGAACAGGAAGGTAATGTTAGTGTGTATCATCCGAGGAGCTCATAAATGATAATTAGATTGAATGAGGAAAAAATTGAATCCTGTCAAAAAACACAATCTTTTGGAACAAGTTCTTGGGAAACGGGAAGGTAATGTTAGTGTGTATCATCTGAGTAGCTCATAAATGATGATTAGATTGAATGCGGAAAGAATTGAATCCTGTCAAAAAATACAATCTTTTGGAACAAGTTCTTGGGGAACGGGATGGTAATGTTAGTGTGTATCATCTGAGTAGCTCATAAATGCTGATTAGATTGAATGCGGGAAGAATAGAATCATGTCAAAAAATATAATTTTTTGGAACAAGTTCTTGGGAAATATGATGGTAATGTTATTTCATGGAACCTACAAATGCATTAATAGCCTCACGAGATAAAAAACTTTGAAGAAACTTTTTAACTCAGTGTTGTGCAGCAAAATGATTATGAAATTTATTGGTTGGGACTGGGAGAAATGTTAATCCTGTCTTAAGGATTATATTTTAAGACATACATTAAGATCCTTAAGGCTAAGGATCGGCTAATTAAGGAAGGGAAATGATTGGTTATATATAATACTTTTTTTTTTAATTTGATTTTTTTTACTGTGCAATATACTCATAGGAAATATACTGCTTTGAAATTAATAATTTGTCCTCATAAATTAGCCAATTTGAAGATTGAATGTTAGATGTCAACAAGTGTTGATCATTTATCCATGTTTTTTTTTTCCGTTTTATTTGCTCAATGAAAAAGAAATATACAAAGGAAAATGATTTTTTTTAACACATAAAATTAAAAAGAGAATACCATAATCATTGGATCTATTGACAAATTAAAATCTGGCATTCAAGATGGAAAGAGAAGAACATAGAATATAAGTAAGTTCACAATTTTAAGCAATACGAATCTTAACAGTTCTAAACAAAAACAACAAAGCCCTCGAATTCTGTGTCAATTTTTTTTTTTGTGAGGCTGGGCCTTTAGAAAGGATTATGATCGGTTTGATTTCTTTTTGCTATCTGTACCTTGATTTCATGAGCCCATTTTAATTTCAGAACTTAAATTAATGGCTCATTTTTCTAGCCCACGAACTTTTCTGACCAGCCGCTCCGAATCAATATTTTCGAAATAAAATAACGCAACAAACTTATAAATTGTTTTTATTTCAATGGATTTTAAAATATTTTTTATTTATTCCGAAACATTTTTTGTTTTTAGGAAAGAATCTTCAAAATATGTTACAGACTATTAATTTAAAGACGATTTAATTTTACAATTGCTCCTGAATGTTATATAATATATAATATGTTCTGTTTATTTCAATTCTGGAGAAGCTGGTTCTTTTGTAACCAGAGGCGGAGGCACTTGGTGTAAATTAATGACAAGTCACATTAGCTGGTGGGTGTAGTTTACACTGCCTGCACTATTACCTCCAAAATCTTTTGAGGTTGCAAATTAATGACAAGTCGTATTCTGTTCAGAATACTTCTCAATTGGAGGATGAACACAAAACATTAACCCCTTTTGAAAAAAAAAATGTCTCAATCCAAAAGGCTGGCCAATAGCAATAACATTATCTAGTGACTTGATGATCAATTGGATGATACTTTGGTCACTGGCTCACTGCTTTCGGATTTGCCTCTAATAGTATATATTCTGTGAAAAATATAATTCATTATTTGTCTTTATTTACTGTTTTTAAACTTATAAGTCTAAAGGACAAAGATCTGTCTTTTATTTACTTCTCTACCATGGTGTCACATTAGCTGGTGGATCTAGTTTACACTGTCTGCACTATTACCTCCAAAATCTTTTAAGGTTGCTAATTAATGACAAGCTGTATTCTGTTCAGAATACTTCTCAATTGGAGGATGAACACAAAACATTAACTCCTTTTAAAAAAGTGTCACAATTCAAAAGGCTGGCTAATAACAATTGCATTATCTAGTGACTTGATGATCAATTGGATAATACTTTGGTCACTAGCTCACTGCTTTCGAATTTGTCTCTAATAGTATATATTCCGTGAAAAAGATCATTCATTATTTGTCTTTATTTACTGTTTTTAAACTTACATAAGTCTAAATGACACAGATCTGTCTTTTATTTACTTATCTACTATGATGTCACGTTAGCTGGTGGGTCTAATATACATTGCCTGCACTATTACTTCCAAAATCTTTTGAGGTTGCTAATTAATGACAAGCCGTATTCTGTTCAGAATACTTCTCAATTGGAGAATGAATACAAAACATTAACTCCTTTTAAAAAAATGTCTCAATCCAAAAGGCTGGCCAATAGCAATAGCATTATCTAGTGACTTGATTATCAATTGGATGATACTTTGGTCACTAGCTCACTGCTTTCGGATTTGCCTCTAATAGTATATATTCAGTGAAAAAAAATCATTCATTATTTGTCTTTATTTACTATTTTTAAACTTGCATAAGTCTAAAGGACACAGATCTGTCTTTTATTTACTTCTCTACCATGGTGTCACATTAGCTGGTGGGTCTAGTTTACACTGCCTGCACTATTACCTCCAAAATCTTTTGAGGTTGCAAATTAATGACAAGTCGTATTCTATTCAGAATACTTCTCAATTGGAGGATGAACACAAAACATTAACTCCTTTTGAAAAAAAATGTCTCAATCCAAAAGGCTGGCCAATAGCAATAGCATTATCTAGTGACTTGATGATCAATTGGATGATACTTTGGTCACTAGCTCACTGCTTTCGGATTTGCCTCTAATAGTATATATTCCGTGAAAAAGACCATTCATTATTTTTCTTTATTTACTGTTTTTAAACTTGCATAAGTCTAAATGACACAAATCTGTCTTTTATTTACTTATCTACCATGGTGTTACATTAGCTGGTGGGTCTAGTTTACACTGCCTACACTATTACCTCCAAAATCTTTTGAGGTTGCCAATTAATGACAAGCCGTATTCTATTCAGAATACTTCTCAATTGGAGGATGAACACAAAACATTAACCCCTTTTAAAAAGAATGTCTCAATCCAAAAGGCTGGCAAATAGCAATAGCATTATCTAGTGACTTGATGATCAATTGGATGATACTTTGGTCACTAGCTCACTGCTTTCGGATTTGCCTCTAATAGTATATATTCCGTCAAAAAGATCATTCATTATTTGTCTTTATTTACTGTTTTTAAACTTGCATAAGTCTAAAGGACACAGATCTGTCTTTTATTTACTTATCTACTATGGTGTCACATTAGCTGGTGGGTGTAGTTTACACTGCCTGCACTATTACCTCCAAAATCTTTTGAGGTTGCTAATTAATGACAAGCTGTATTCTGTTCAGAATACTTCTCAATTGGAGGATGAACACAAAACATTAACCCCTTTTAAAAAAAATGTCTCAATCCAAAAGGCTGGCCAATAGCAATAGCATTATCTAGTGACTTGATTATCAATTGGATGATACTTTAGTCACTGGCTCACTACTTTCGAATTTGCCTCTAATAGTATATATTCCGTGAAAAAAATCATTCATTATTTGTCTTTATTTACTATTTTTAAATTTGCATAAGTCTAAATGACACATATCTGTCTTTTATTTACTTATCTACCATGGTGTCACATTAGCTGGTGGGTGTAGTTTACACTGCCTGCACTATTACCTCCAAAATTTTTTGAGGTTGCTAATTAATGACAAGCCGTATTATGTTCAAAATACTTCTCAATTGGAGGATGAACACAAAATATTAACCCCTTTTGAAAAAAAAATACCATTTAGTACATAATTGATGCAAAAAAATCGATTTGAAACAGCAAGTCGTATCCGTATTTTTAAGCAAGTCGGACGACATAACATTAGTCTTTGAATCAGGTGCAACGGCAAGATTCCATGCCGGACATCAAGATTCCATGTCAGAGGCTATAAAGAAGTACCTATTAAAGCCTCTCACAGTTGTAGCATGTAAATAGGAAAGTTGATAAGATAGGAAACAGAAAACGGATATCCGAATTACTAACTTATGATGATAAGGATAATTATCCGAATCTGTATCCGCTTCTCAGATTAAATCCGAATCCATATCCGTATCTGCATATTCGATATCCGTATCCGCAAATTATCCGTGTTCGACTATTTGAATCCGAAAAATCTAGATACGGTCGACCCGTTTGCACCCCTATGTATATATGACTTGTTACTTCAGTCCAGTTGCATTTTTCCTACAAAAATCACATAATCTTTTGAAGCTTACCTTGTATAACTGTCAAAGGAACTGTCGAAAAAAAAGCATCCGCCGAATGGAGGGGGTATTTTGTTTGATCTTTTGTACTACTAGGCAGTTTGTAAAATTTCCCTACAAAATCACTGTTTTTCAAAAGATCTGAACCATCCAAAAACAGTGATTTTGTATCTATTTTAAAACAGAGAAAAAAAATTAAAAAATATATAAAAATAGATCTCCAGATTTTGTTTCGCTGTTCAAGAGATAATTAAAAGTTTGGACATAAGATCGATACAGTGAAACTGCTCAAAGAATGTGTACAAAACTTTATAGGAGTAAATTAAAATTTGGTTAAAATCTGCAGCATCTATGCAAAGTTACACATTATTGAAAACTAATTTATGAACCATAGAAGTGTTAAAATCTGCAAATTTACACAAAACTACGTGCGCTTTTAATTTTGCAGAATGTGTACAAAACTTCCAATTTGGTTAAAATCTAAAACATCTATCTATATACGCATTCTCGGTAAATTTAAAAACAATAAAATTTCCCAATTCATAGTGATTCTTTTGGAAAACTATTTTATAAATTTAATTAATAAAACAATTGAAAAACTAACAGGAGTAAATTTAATCTTGTATGTGATAAAAACTTTTTTATTATAATCTATTTTTTTATATGCGTCTAATCTGTTCCATTTAAACTCATGACACATGACACATGCTGGTTTCTTTCCATTTAAATTATTATTTTTCTTTCCATTTAAATTATTATTTTTCTTATTTTTTACTGTAATATTTAAATCTCTGTGGTGTTTTGCTTTTAATTAATAAAGCCGGAGGACTTGACTTTTATTTTTTCTTAAAAAATAAAAATGAAGCTTTTATTTAATTATATCGCGATCTAGATCCAATTCAGTTCTGAACACAAACAAAATGCAAAATGAATTTTTTCAACTAGACATTAAATTTTTTATTTATAAAGTGAATGTTTAGTTCACTCTTTTTTATTTGAAAAAGGAATAAAAACACGAATGTTCGGTCTACAAGAATTTATTGTTGCACATGATTTATGCACCTTTAATATCTATCATTTAAAATGTTTATAATTAACATGTAAATTATTCAGATTTAATTCCACAAAGCGTTTTTATTGTACAAAAAAATTATCATTTTTTTGTAACTATAAAAGGAGGTTTACTATTAAAATTTACTGAATAAGTAGAAATATAAATTGGACTTTTTATTTTCAGTAATGCAAGGGATAAATAATTAGATAATCTCATGTAATTGTTTTAATATTTTTGTTATTAATTGTTTCAATATTTTTGAAGGTATTTTAAAACTTAAGAATAATTAAAAATTCTAAATAAATGCTGACTAGTAATTATTATGATCTGAGCGAGAGTTCAGAGTAGTCATGATAATTCATGACATGACAGGAAGCTGAAGCGGCGTTGCTCCAAATTCTCAATTTCCACTGCAAGAGCATTTAAGGCTAACTGACTACTTCTCTCATTGTTTATCATACAATTTTCTTTTCACTTTACATCTTTACCTAATTAATAATTATGAATCAAAACACGCGACTCGAGTCATTTAAACCCAACTTCAATTGTGTTCAACTTAATTGTAAATCATAATTTATATGTAATTGACACCTAACTAGCTCGCTCAGTATAAGTTAAAGTGTATATTTGCTGGAGTTGCATTTTGTTTCACTGAATATGCTCTCACTGTGCTTTAACCTGTTTTATTCTATGATGATCATTCGAAACAATTCAATTTGAAATGACCTCACCAGTCACATGCCAGATAATTTGAAATAACAGCTACAAAAAAACTTCCATCGTCGGAGCTATATATATTTGAATCTTCGGCGCTGCTTGAAGGTTGTATTGTTTGGTAATATTGAAGCAACGATCGAAGACGAGAGGAATCGAGATCCTATTACTTAATTTTTGGATTTTAAATCGGGACTATCCGATTCGAGATGAGCGCGTGAGATGGAGTACCGGATTCGAAATGGAGCACACATTCCGAGATGGATCGTGTGAGATGAAACGTCAGATTCGAATCGGACAATCCGGAGCTAAAACCTAAAATTTGGGTTACTTTTGGGGATCCGGGCCCAGACGAGAGGGCACGATCAAGTATTCATATCTGCAAAATTATTTCTTGCCAAATTAGCGTGGAATTTTGTTGGAGGATTACGACCCTTGAAAACAAATCTTTCTCTTCTCCTCCGATTAGATCGAGAGCGATTTGGGTCCGATGGGTTCCATAACCGTCCAATCTGCTTTAACATATGTGTGCATCGCTTTAATATCCGTGTGTTCACTTTAAAATTCGTGTGCACGGATCTTAAAGCAGATCGGACGGTTATAGAATCCATTGGACCCAAACTACTTAGGATCAGGTCAGCACCGCGTAATTTCCATTTCCTTTTCATTTTTTCCAATATTTTTTTGAGTCCAGCTAGTATGATATCGGTGTCATATGATATCAACTCTAAATTCTATTAGATAGACTTCAAACGACTAATTCAAACTATTCAAAAACCGATTTACTTTATGAGTGATGCATTTACATGCATAATTTTTATTTTTTCGAGTTATTTTAGCATGAAGTCAAGAAGTAAAAATTATTGAAAAATGAATGTATTAAATTTACTTGAAAAACTCTCATATTTGACCACTTGACTTGATGCTAAATAAATTCAAAGAATTATAAATGTTGCATGTAAATGCACAAGTACTAATGAAGTAGATTAGTTTGAACGGTTTAAATTCACCATTTGACATACATTCTATAGATTTTACAGTTAGTGTTATATATATTAAAATGACATTGATGTCATGCTAACCTAAAACATTTATGGCGCGTGTAGGACTTTGTTACTTTTTGTAAATGGAAAACGGAACCAAGCTATTTCCGAGTCATCAAATTCTCTACCATTCCTCAAATAAACATGAACCTCTAATAGAAATATTGAGCATTATGTTAACTTGAAAATCAATGTAGTTAAATTAGCAATGGAAATTGGACAATTGGTAGATGGTAAGAAAAAGGAAACATCAAAAAATAGTATTTTTTGGGGTTCAAATTTAAATGAAAGACTGATGGGCCCCGTTCGGCAACATGGATTAAGGAGTGAAAGATTAAGAGTTTAAGGAGCGCTAAGGAATTCATGTTCGGCAAATAACAAGGATTAAGATTGTAGTATATATTTGAATAAAAAATATATATAAGTAATGAAAGACCATTTTACCCTTCATATTATTGTTGTCATATGATATGATTGATTAATCAAATTATGTTATAATTTTAATAAAAAAAATAAAAAAATATATAGTTTATCAAAATGTTTACGGACAAAAGGGCTCTTTAATTTATAATGATAGATTGATAGTGCTTATATATGTACAACATAAAATAATAATAAAAAGTCTACAGACACATTCATGTCTGATTGAACAATCAAAATGAGAACTATACATGAGAAGAAAGTATTACAAGTAATAAGCATCCAAACTTATTTGAAAAAATAATCATTAAATGAACACTAAAAGAAAAGAAAATCTGTTATAATTAAGAGTCCCTATGAAGGAAAAAAAAACGAAAATCTCTTCGAAATTCCTCACTGTACATATCTAAATTGAGTTGGAATTGCTAGTTTTAATATTGGCACCGTGGATTCAGTTCACTAATGAAGAATTGGTAACCATGATTTTGATACTGGTATCATCCTTGGCTCTGATTTTGCCACCCTTATACCAGAAACTGTACCGGCTATCCTAAAAAAAATTGAAAAAAGAAAAAACAGCTTAATCTCAATTATGATTTTCATTCATGTTACTACTATTCGAAAGAGAATGAGACTCAAAAGCACGACTCTAAGGGAGAGGCAGCGAGATAGAGATGCGATGGCGAAGAGGAGACGGCGAGACAAGGTGGTGCGGTGGGGCGAGGTGGCGAGCAACAATACTCATCAAAGTGGGTGTTAACGGAGAGAGCACGTTGAGGAGAATGCATGCGTGGCATCAGATTTGAAGGTTGTTCGTCGGAAAATCGTGAATCCGGCGTCGGAAAGATCAGTTTTTTTTTCTTTCCTGTGCCTAGGGAAGTGTTCCTCTCCTTAAGGAAGAAGACAATAAAAAATAGAAAAGAAATATGAAGGGCTTAAGGAGGCCTGCTTTGGGAGGTGAAATCGTAAAATGAAAATGCACTTTTTCTTCTAAGGAGGTCAAAATGCCTAAGGAGAGAGGACCCTGGATTAAGAAATCGGACTAAGGAGGATCTTTTAATTTTGCTAAAGGAGCATCTGTTCGGACGGATTAACGTGGATTAAGAGCTTAAGAAGCGTTAAGGAAGCTTAATCTTATCCAGCCGAACAGCACCATGAGTATTTAATGTTTGGTAGTTTAATTTCAGATATTTATCTAAAATTAATAATAGTAATAATAATTTTTTTAGTGAAAATCCCTACATCCCCACCTACTATATTAAAAGGTAGGATTTAAACGGTTGGTAACTTGGTATTCATCTGCTTGGTAAGTAAAGACTGTATGGGTCAATAAATCTTTCATTTATTTCCTAAATTATACTTCAGCAATGGTGTACCAGTTTTGTAATGGACCAAGTCCAACCAAGAGGTTCCACAAGAGACCAGAGAGCAGCAAAACGGAGGTTAAAGTACGAAATAAACAGGCCACTGACATTGCTTCCAATTCGATCCATTCTTTCGCTGGAACTGGAAAGTCTGGAACCATTTGCCAAAACCAGTACAGAAACAAAATAGATAGTAGAAAAGGAGAACCCCCACGTTACCTCCTTGGAACCACTTTGCTTCTCTAAACTTTTGAACTCAACTTATCTCTCGTAGCGTGGGCAACAAGGAGAAGAAGAAACAGAGGTTTTTTTTCTCAGGGGTAAGTTCAATGCTCGCCAAATCTCTACTCTTTTGGTGGTGTGATTTCACGACGATACTTTTTTATTTTCAAATCCCGTTGTTACCTATTCTTTTCGTGTTCTCGTGAAGTTTTCGGTAAAAAAGGTGACGAGCGTTTGAAGGAAGAAGAAACGCTTATAAACAAGAGCAGAGTAAAAAGTTTCTTAAAACAAAACGAAAGAAAAACAAAGACCACTGAAGGGCATATTATTTTTCCCCAAAAAAAAAGGTTTTCGTCATGTCCCTTGCAATTCTTCTTTAGGTGGTAGCTTTGAAAATAACAAATTTAGAAAAAAAGATTTGTTGGGCCAAGTAATTAATTTTGTATTTTTCAAGTCATTTCAAATTTCCGATTTTAACTTTGTTGCTGATTCTGGTTTTGTCTTTAATTGGTTAATTTTACTGTAGCAGTAAAATTCTGTAATTTGGGTTTATGGCTACCACTCAGCTTAGGTTCAAAATAATGATTTTTAAATTATATATCTCTATCTACTTGATGAGTCAAATTTTTATTTCCAATTTTTTAGATTTTGAGTTCTTTTTGTTTAAGATCAGGAGTTTACAAAATAAATTATTTTGGTGCTTTTGCTTTTCAATAAAATTTGGCCTTTTGAGCTTATAAATTTTAAGTAAAAAAAATGAAAGATAGATTAAAACATAACACTTGTCTTGTGCAGTCGTTCTTGATCAATAGTTCAAGTTTGTCATTTGAAACCGATCTTATAGTTATTGAGGTTAAGTTCATGAAATCATGGTGAGCTGAAGCTCATACTAGATCTTTTCTTAGGAACGATTCCTTGAGAAAAATATAAGAATGCTATACGAGATTACATCAGGTATACATCCTAGTTTAGGCATTTTCTAGGACGGTTTCTCAAAGAGAGTTGCAGAGCATATTATCTATGCAATCCTCCTTGAGAAACTGTCCCAGAAAAAAAAATGAGGCTGACCTGATTCATTCATGCACAGAAGTCCGTCAAGATATCATAAGTTTTTTTACTAGGAACGATTCCTTGAGCTTGGGTTAAGCGGGTGAAAAGGGAAAAGGTGGTCTTTGAGGTATTGGTTGTTGGAGGTTTTGGTGTAGTCTTTGAGGTATTAATTGATTTGACGTAGATTCTTGGTAGCCAACAGCTGATCAAACTGGTGAATGGCATCCGCCTTCCAGTGTACGAAAGTTAAAATATATAAAATGTCTTAAAGATCAGGAAAACAGCTCACCGATTGTGGTATATATGTTGATGTAAATGGATTCAAAATTGAATTAAAATCGATTGTCTCTGGTGTTCTGTTGAAGGTCAATTAGATGTAACTTGGTTGAATTGATGCACAATTTTCAAACTGCTATGTAGAGAGACAGTGAGAGAGAGAGCTGTACCTATTGTGTAGGGTTTGGGCAGAGTCGTCGAGAGATAGGAGCAGGAGGTGGACGGAGAGGGAGGGTACTCGCCCAAAGAAGTGCCAGAGCGATCGAGCAATCGAGGGAGCAATTGGAAGCGGCGGCTCAAGCAGGACTTACAGGAGGAACCGAGGAAGAGATGGGAGAGAGCCAAATATTAAGAGCCTGTTCGTATGTTCAATGGGCTGGGGAATGGGTTGGGAAAAGAAAAATATTTGAACTAATTTTTACTGTTCACGTGGGAAAAAAAAAATTCAGTCCAAGTGAATTTTCGTTTTCCCACGTGAACAGTGAAAATCGGGATAACGCCGAACAGGGCCTAAGTGAGACTACGGTACTATGCATTTTTGCTCCCTACAATCATCACTATATTCAGACTATTCAGTCCATCCCAATCGGTTAACATAATATCTATAGGAAAATATATAGATAAAATTCATATTTTTGGAATCTTTTAATTATTATTTTTTATAAGAAGAAAATTATTTGATTTTAAAGATTTTAGACTATCTAAAAATAGTGATATTTTTTATCAATCTAAAAAAATAGTAAAAAAATTCTAAGAAAATAAAATATAAAGTGCAAATGTATTTTCATATGAAAACAATCTTCAGATTAATTATTTCAACTTTAAAAATAAAAATATTAATATGTAATACCGATCAATCTGCGCTATGCATATTACCATAGCCTCACTCATAGAGGTTTATTAGATGTTATTTCTGAACGCATCAAGTGAATTGATCCTACAAAAGGCTTTGTATTGGTTTTGACAATATAAAACTATTTATTGATTGAGAAGAGAACACTTGACACTTGACAATCTCTACTATGAATTTAAAAAATAACTCTGTAAGTTTTTTATTAGAGGATGTATATATAGTTAACAACCAAATTTCATACAATTTAAGTATTGTTGAGTGATGAATTAAAGACCATTAATTTTGAACTATTAAAATTTAAGGTCACTTGATGCGCGGTGAACATACATTAAATATTATTATATTTTATGAACATAACATGTAAAATAATATAGATCATATTTGTAATGTTTAATTTTAAATTTGAATTTTATTTTGAAAACTTATTAAAATAAATAATTCCCAAATAATCATTTTATCAAGCAGGCTGATTCGTTCAGTAGGAAAGTGAAGCAACCGTAAAATAGTGAATATAATTTTCAAAAACTATCAAATAATGAAAAATAAGTGTAATGATAGTGAATTCAAAATAAATTATTATTTTAGCTACTCCATATTTTCTCCATTTAAAAATGAAAACAAAATAAATGAATATTCTATGATGGCCTTGTGTGCACGAATGTGGCCGTGAACAAGAGAATAACATGCGTCCCATACCCAGGTCGGAATCTCAGAAGTAACTCAAATTTTGATTTTAGATCCAAACCGTTCGATTAGAATCCTGGCCAATTCGGCTTTCATATTGATTCTGATTGACGATCCAGATCTAACCAGAAAAAATATGTTACCTTAGATGTAATGATTCTTGGCCCCGATTGTCTGATGGCACTTTTCAGGCTTTCACCTTAAAACACTAGACTCTATGGAAAACTGACAACAGGAGAGAGAGAGAGAGAGAGAGGATGGAAGGAATAGAGAGCAGGAGAGTATGCGTGACTGGAGCGGGAGGTTTCGCTGCTTCATGGCTGGTGAAGTTGCTTCTTTCAAAAGGATTCGTCGTCCATGGCACTGTCAGAGACCCTTGTCAGTACCTTTCTTTGTTGTTTATTTTGGCATTTTTTTTTGAGAAATTTAGATATATGCCCATCATAACTTCATCAATTAGATATTTACCCATCAAAACTTTGAATATAGTTATTTCCCCATTCAAATTCATTCAATTTGTTTATACCCCCATTTAGTGATATAATCAATAAATAACACTAATTAATAGTGAAAAAATAAATAAAATGATAATTTTGTCCCTAACTTCAAATCTGAACAGTGCTCCTCCTTTCTTTCACTGATCCCTTATCGGTTCTTCAAGAAAATGAGATGATTTCAGTTTTGATTCTTATCAATCAATGACGTATGTTCGTCTCTTTGATTGACTTTGAAGTTTAGATGCACAAATTAGGACAACTTATTGGTTCCACGCTAGTTAATCCCTCATAGCTGTGATTGTTTGTTGTTGATCTTAATCGAAATCCATATAGATTAATTATGAAGAGATCTGGAAATGTTTAAATTCTCAAACCTTAGTGTAACTTTCAAATTCAGGGGAGAAGTCTTGTTTAAGGCACACAAACAGTTGTGAGGTAGTGGCATTGAACTGTGCTAAAGTATAGCAATACTATGGCTTTTGAATTTTGAAAAAAAAAAAATTGAACCAAATTGGAAAGCAGAGCTATATATTACATGTCAGTCAAATACATGAGAAAATGTTAAATGTCTTTGCTTTTCGTTTGGAAATGACGAGATAAGTCAAGACACCCTTGATTATATAGACTATAGAGAGAAAAATTGAGACCATTTAAAGTAGGGTCTGACGAAACAGGTGGCGGGTGATTTTTGTGTTTTTTTCTGTTTCTTTTGAGCTTGTGTTCTCATTGTGATTTGGGGAAGGAGGAGAGCTGAGAGGAAGCCAGCAAGGAAGAAGAGAAGGAAAGGAGGAGTCCAATGCAGATTTAATTTGAAGTTAGGGACAAAATTGTCATTTTATTTGTTTTTATCAGCATTAATTAGTGTTTTTGATAGATTAAAAAACTGAATGGGGGTATAAATAACTTGAATGAGTTTGAATGGAGAAATAACTAAATTTGAAGTTTGGATGGGTAAATATCTAATTGATGAAGTTATGATGGGCATATAACTGAATTTCTCTTTCATCTTTGTTATTAAGTTAATCATATTTCTACATTTGTCAATTTCGCCAACGCCATCTTAAGTTGTTATTTTTATTTTATTATGATATGTAGCTGATGAGAAGTGTGCACACCTGAAGAGACTGGAGAATGCCACAGAAAACCTCAAACTTTTTAAGGCTGATTTACTGGACTACGAAAGCATTTTATCTTCTGTGGCCGGATGTGATGGAGTTTTCCATGTGGCAAGTCCCGTTCCTTCCTCCAAAGTTTCCAACCCAGAGGTATGTACCTCTTCTGTACCACTAATTATTTGAATTATAATCCAAAATTTCTAAAGTTAAAAAAAAATATTTACATCTTTATTATGTTCAACATGAGAACTGTAGGTAGAGGTGCTTGAACCAGCAGTAACTGGTACAAGAAACGTACTGAAGGCTAGTCTTGAGGCAAAAGTAAAGAGAGTCATTGCAGTGTCGTCTGGAACTGCTGTTTACATGAGACCTGATTGGCCCAGTGGTCATGTCTTGGATGAGTCATGCTGGTCTGACGAGCAGTATTGTAAAACCATTGGGGTTGTCTTTTTTTTCTCTCTGTATTTCATTTTTTACTTCAGAACCTTTTTGAAACTATAGCCATATATAATTATATATCCTACAGTATTAATTGGAAGTGTTTCCAATTAAAGTTTTTACTTTAGCAATTTATTTCGTCAAAATGGGCAGTTAGATTAGTGCACTTGGGTAAACTGCATTTATCTAATATTGGTTATTAGCACAACTCAGTAGCTTCTAATTATGGAAACTGGAATTTGAAGATTACAGATATTACTCCTTTTTAAGTGTAATATTTGCAATTATGGAAAAATATTGGGGTTAACTGCAAAAACACTGAAGTATTTATTTATATGTATGTTTTGATACACGAGTACAGCCTATTTACACTTTCTTTTTCTTTGTGTGTTTCTCCAGAATTGGTATCGCCTGTCAAAGACAGTTGCTGAGAAAGAAGCAATAGATTTTGCCTCAAAAAATGCACTGCATGTCATAACAGTTTGCCCAACAGTTATATTCGGACCGATGCTTCAACCAACAGTTAATGCTAGCAGTTTGGTACTTATCAATCTACTGAAAGGTAACAATTCTTTAAAACTTAGAAGCACTAGCTATTTTCATGCTTGGTTTGGTTTGGCAGGGTTACACATGGAAATACAAAATACGCATGGGCATATATAAAAAATATCCTTATTAGTAACAAATCACTAGCATTTTTTTTTCTTGTGAACTCTAACAGGGGCCAGTGAGTCAATTGATAACACCACTAGAAATACAGTCGATGTGAGAGATTTGGCTGAGGCTTTACTTTTGGTGTATCAAAAAAAGGAGGCGTCGGGTCGGTACATCGCTAGCTCCGACTGCATCAATACACGCGAGTTGATAAACCTTCTAAAGTGTCCTTTTCCAAATTATAATTATCCTAAACAGTAAGTTTTATATGCTCTGACTTTTTTTTTACAGTCTAATGTTTTACTGACAAGAAAATAAACTTCGGGGTTTCTCTTTTGCATATATACTTGCAAAAAGTACTGAAATGATAGTCTAGTGGAAAATGTATCTTTATTTAATATTGGCTATTATGTTCCTATTTCATTAGGTTATATATCATGTTCAACATAATAATGAAACCATATATAAGAGGATTTTAGAGTTTTGTTCAATATGTTTTCAAACTTTGAAGCAATCTGGCAATGTCACTTGGAAAAAAAAAAAAAAAAATCAGGTATAAGTGTTTTCACTTCTTAGACCACCTTAATTTGAAATAAATATAATTTTTGCTGTTTTCTTTCCTGTGACTTAGTATTGTAGAAGCAAAGGAAGGAAATGTGCTTAGTTCGAAGAAGCTCCAATTGCTGGGTTGGAAATACAGGCCATTCGAAGAGACTCTCAGGGATTCTGTCAATTTTTACCAAAATGCACATCTTTTGGATTAAATTTTCTAAAAAATTACACTACAGATCTTATTGGTTTCGTTACGGTACAATGATTGATGCCTTATATCGGTACAAGGATTAAATTCTCTATGTATATTAATAATGAACGAAAATAATTAATTTGTTTTAATTTTGAACACAATGGGAACAAATGTAATTTGTTCTTACATATTTGGCTTTGCTATTTCTGAAGCTCAGAAATGCTAATTTGTATGATTAATTCTAATATGCAGAAGTCGTTTACAACTAAGAATTAAAGAAATTCTCTATACGGTGTCTCGAGACTTGAACAATTTTAGTAAAGTTAAATTCGAAATGTTTTCAAACTTTCAAAAATAAAGAATAGAGATTATGAAAATTTTCATCATTTCATATTTTATAATTGGGATATGAGTACCAAATTTTTAACTGATAAGTGTTCCGGTAAGAAAAAAATAATATTAGTTTATTGGATAAAATATAAATAAGAGATATTGTAGAGCTAAAGTAGCTCTGTAAATTCTATTAACTCTAAATTCCAAAGGTTCCAAACTTTTAAAGGCAACACTCGAATAAATTTTTAACCATTGTGTAAAAATAACTAGTTAATGTTTACCAAAATAATATTTTTGTTAAAAGTAAATTTTTTAATGTTTTTATAAATATACAATCATTCGGTCATATATTTTATAATTATATGTTAAGAATAACTAATCTTGGGTTAAAATTTATACTTAAAAAGTATTTAAAAGTATAACATGTATATTTGTTTTAAAAAAAATAAACTAAATATGTTCAGAGTTAAACTTATGAACTTCTCTTGTGACTTAAATATGTTCAATTTTGTATTGGCGTTGAGCCTGAACAAAAATTCCTCTGGTGTCTTTGTTGTAGTTGGTTCTGGAAACATCACATTTTTTTCCAACTTGGGGTGGCATCAGTGAGATAATTGTTTATCAGAATCCTCTTTGATTGAATGGTAAAATTAAAATATGGATCATGTTATTTTTCCAGCCATGTGTTTTTTTTTTTTTTCAATTCTTGTCATCAAAATAGATCACTATTTTTCCCAACACTTATTATACAAAAAAAAGAAAATGTTTCACTTTAGTTAGGTAAACACAGTGCAAACTAGGGCTGCACAAAAAGTTCGTGATTCAATTTGAGTTCGATTCGAAAAAGTTCGTAACTAATTCGATTCGAAATTAGTTCGTTGTAAAATAAATCAAACTAGTTTGGTTCGAATCATATTCAAACTCAAACTCAAACTAGGGTAAGTTCGATTTGGTTTGATTCGTTTGCAGCTAGGTTTGCTAATGAGCTAGGTTTGGCTCAAACTTGGCTCGGCTCGGCTCACGAGCCGAGCCCAACAAAATAGTTATAATAGAACTTGACATTTTCATATGATCTAAATCTATATTTTTTTTACTAATTAGCACGTATTAGTTCCACAAAATTACATCTGCTGCCATTTTTTTTTTCAAATATTAAAACAAGTATTAAAAATTCCATGGTACACAAGCTAAAATATCGGTCTGGAGCATACCAAGTCATAAGCGCAGCTGTTATGAGCAACAATAATTTATAAAAGAGAGGATAGGACTTAATTTGAAAAATAACAACTTACCCTTTCATATTAATGTCATTTTTTCTATATTTCTAAATAAGCAAATTTGTGACTAATTTCTTCATAGACTTATATAAAGTGAAACTTGAACAAGCACCACTAACTTCAAAAGATTCCAAACAAATACTTAGGATACTTTTCTTTTGTGTATATGCCCTGTAAAACTTGAGCTTGGGTAGTACTTGGGATATTTTGTACTGAGTTTATTAAAAGTTGTCAATTGTATCTTCTCTTGCCACAAATTCTAAAAATTCCTATGTATTTAAAGCACTACTCTATACCTAACAATAACCACTCACTACTTTCTAAATATTCAGTTTAATCTAAATATAACATCTATTTTACCCAAAATATCCCGGCTGTGCACTATGCTGGAAATGCTAATTATAGAGTGTCACTCTCCATACTTAACAACATCAACAGAGATTATTTCCATTTTAGTTTCAAACCTGCGATCTCTCACACATAGAACATTGCTTTTGTTGCTAAACTAAATGTTGGTTCTCTTTTTACTATTGGGGTTATCTCTCGAATTTTGCTCAAAATAAATATATTTGAGAATACCTTGAATTTTAACATGCTAATTTATATAAAAAAAACCATACCACCAAATAAATTTCAAAAACAATTTAATATTTTTTGAAATCCTAAATCTTTATAATAAACAATAACAAGATTAAAAATGTCTATATAAAAATACAAATTCTTTTAAATAAGGAGGGAGATCGTGAAATTTTTTTGAGCTATCCAATCATAACATAAGGAGAAAGAATATAATATATGGATATATGTTAAGAAATTGGACAAGAAAAAACAGATTTTTTGGATCCCATTCAAGTCATAAAAGATCAAATAAATTTGCAATTCGAAAAAAAAAAATTGTTCACTTTTTTTTTTTAAAAGGCAGTAAACCAGACCCCCAAAACTGCCTTTTCTGCTCCTTTGCGATTCTAGAAAATTACACCTGTTGTTGTTGTCCTTGATTTTTTTTCCTAGTTTTAAGTTGGTCTATATAGAAAGTACTAAATTAGACAAGTTAGTTAAAGGAAAATGTAGACAAGATATTAAGCATTAAATATATTCCTTAATTTAAGAAAAGTTTACGAAGCCGTTATATTCTCTTATGAAAATATTATACTTCTCCCTATTACTATCATATAATAAAGACTTACAAATTCCAATTAGAGAATAATTTCCTAGACATACCAAAAAAATTATAATAAAGAAATGCAATATTAGAGGTGCAAACGGATATGATGTTACCTGCCCGTATCCGAAAATTAATATGAATATCTGATATCAAAATATCCATGCAGATACATATACAAAAGATTGCCTATGGATCCAAGTTACCGCCTCCAAGTACTACCCGAGGGGAACTTTCTGGATAACCTGTAGGCGTACGAATTGCTCAAAACTGTGGAGACATCTCATTCAGCTCAGAGAGCTATTGGGCAATCATGTCGGGTGGGAAATAGGAGATGGCAGCTGCATCCAGGCCCTAGCTCAGCCGTGGTTCCCACAGTGGAAGGATTTCGCACCAACCAATAGGGAACAGCGGGAAGTCAAAGTGCAAGACCTTTTTCTGGATGGCACTAGACAATGGGATTTTGAGGCTCTGCAAGGTCTGTTTGGGTTCTCCGACTCTCCGTTGCGCTCCTAATAACTACTGATGACCAAATCAAACCAAAACCTCAACCAGCAGCTGATAGGCTCCTATTCAGGTATGCACGGGATGGGAAATTTTCTATCAAAAAGGCATATCAGCTAGTTAGAGGGGATAATCTGGTGCTGGGGGATTGAGAATTTTGGGATTGGCTGTGGGGGAATAACAGTTTGTTGCCAAAGTTCAAAGTATTTATTTGGAAATGCTCCTTTGAGGCAATTCCCGTGCTCAGTGCATTGGCCAGGAGAATACACACTATCTCGCCACTTTGCCAAATCTGCAATCAAGAGAATGAAACAGTGGTACATGCATTGTTTGGATGTCACTTTGCAAGATCGGTGTGGCTTGCTTCACCGATGGGACTAAGATCGGATTTGCTGGTGGGGGATTTTCCCCAGATTATCAAAGGGATAAGGGAGGTGGTGGGGGAGAGGGAATTCCCAAAATTCATATCCATTGCCTGGGCAATTTGGAGAAGCAGAAATGGGGCCATGTATGGAGGTGTCACTCAATCGCTTACTGCCTGTAGAGAGTTCTGGAAAAGGGCAATAGAAGAATCTGATATCCTGGCTAGCGAATTCAGTCATATGGGACCTTCGCACATTTCACACGGTGCTCAGTTACATGAGGAAGGAAGCATAGGGGACCCGGGATGTTATGTCGACGGATCTTGGGATGCCTCAGGAGCAACAGGGATTGGTGCGATGGTTGTCAGAGGGGGTGCGGTGATACTTAGACAGGCCGTGGCTGTCGTGGCAATAAATGCAACACAGGCAGAAGCTATGGCTATACGTCAAGGAATGTGATGGATGGCAAGCCAATCGGGCGAAGGGGGACGGTTGTTTACGGACTCCCTTGAGCTGGCAAATGCGCTTGCACATGGTCTGCCAGAGATACCAGACTGGCGCTGTAGTGCGGAACTATGGGATGTTTGGCGGATTAGAACTAACGCTTCTACTCAAATTGATATTGTGTACAGGCCTAGAACAAATTTTTACATACAGCAGGCTCATCAATTAGCAAATGAAAGCAGAAACTCCAAATGTAATGTTTGAGAGGGGGGCCTAGGAGAATAGATACCAAATGTAACAGACCTACGGGTTGTAATTCAAACAAAAAAAATATATATTTTGAATTTTAATTATTCATATCTAAATAGTAGATACATACCATATAATTTAATATGTATTATGACAATATTTATATACATATTTACGGATATCTAATATCCATACGTATCTGTCTAATATCTAATTTGTATTTGTATCTAAAAATTAAAACCGAATACGGATCAGGGACGGAACTATAAATTTTGTTATGGATGGCTAAATTTTAAAATAATAATTATTAATTTGTAGTTAGTGAGATTTGAACACAAGACTTCTCAATAATAAAATAGTCTTAACCACTAGATTGCAAGCACACATCTAACATTTTATGAGAGGGGCTAAACTATATAAAAACTTCATGGAAATAGAAAAATCAATCAAATTGCAACGTACGCGATTAAAAATTTCGAAATCATAGAGTGGCTTAGCACCTCCCAGACACTATGTAAATCCGCCCCTAATACGGATATGATTTTACCACTATCAAATCGTTTGCACCCCTGCAGCACTACCTTCTATAGCATAATCTTACAATTTTCTTCATCGTCATTAAAATGCTTTAAATATATTATTATTTTGGGTATTTCTACTTTCGAACATGTATATTTAATAAATATATTATAACTAAGACACCGACAATTCGACCAATTGAATCAGCTATCTGACTAGCGAATAAATGAAAAACAGCAGCTCTTTTTATTCAGTTCCCAATTGAAAGTTATTTCTCGTGTACTCCGACAAACGAAAACTGAAATTTGACTGAAGAGAAAAGAAACAAAAGAACGAAATATAAAAAGCCTTCAACAAATTATTCTCCACACTTCTGATTGGACCTATTTAGAAAAAAAAATATAAGTCTATTGATATTTTAATAATTTCAGAGGACATGGACAGGAAAATAGAAAATAAGGCTGCAAAAGAGGAACCGGAATCTCACCTTTTTTTTCACTTTGATTTGTTAACGCTTGATTCAATTTCGCCCTTTTTCCTTTCTTCGTCTCGATCTCACCCCCCTCTTGTAACAACCCTTTCAAATTTACTGAAAATCGTTTGTCGGTGTTCTCCAGTTGCAAAATTTATTTTGCAATTGGAGAACTACGAGCTTCTATTGAGTAGTTAAAATAATATTGGGGAAAAATACAGATTTTCTGTGATGGGAGAGAGGTATAGTACATGGGAGGCGGATCCATTGTTCTCTGCTGCCGAAATTGTTCAAGATTCAGCTGATAGGTATTTTTTTTTTAAATTTCTCTCAGAATTCGCCTTTTGTTTCTTTCAAATCTTCTTTAAATTGGTAAATTTGGGTGCTTTCTGGCAATTTCATATTGTATAATTCCACTGTGACAATCTGTTGCAAATCATTAATATTTTCTTAATAGTAAAATTAACTAGAGAAGGTTTTCACTTTAGCTTGAAATGTTTGTATCTGCCAATTTTTAAGAACATGTATTGCAATTATAGAAGTTGCTTGGTGAGTAAAACTGGATAGAAATTATAGTTTGAGTTACATGTGGTGCTGGTAAATGCTGTTTCAGGATGGAGTCAGTTTATCGCCTGCTCTTGCATGAAGAGAAACTTCTTCAAAGCCAAAATTTAACTTCAAATCTTTTGGCTTCTATACAGTATCACAAGAGAGATCTAGCTACCGCCTTGGAAACTACCCGGTGGCAAGTAAGTTCTACAATCAAATAAAATATGTATACTGACTCAGGGGCGGAACCAGAAAAAATTGAGGTTGAGGGGGCTGGATCAGCAAATTTCTTGTAATTTTATTTTATGAGGATGGGGGGGTAACAGTATTAATTTTTGTAAAAGTTAGAATTTTTAAAGGGTAAAATGAAAATACCTGTGTCAGTGTCCATGCTAAATAGTGTACCAGCTAGGATCAGTGCAAGTATGATTGGCTAGAGTAGAATGAAAGACCAGTACCAGTATGAATGGTTACATAGATTTTATTCATTCTTATAGTGTTATGAGTGCATCTCTTTATTAGTGAAGTTCTTTGATTTGTTTCTGTAGTTGGAGGATTTTGCAAGAGCGGTCGATTTTGCCGCTTTATCCAACAATTCAAGTTCAAGGAAAAATGCCATTTTGAAATTTAACCAATTTGTCCAAGCAATAAGGGAGCAAATTCTTGAAATTGAGAAAAAGCTGAATAACTCTTACCTGGTTGGTTCAAGTGAAAATTCACGGCTTTTGAACTCAACAGATCATGAGACAGATGAGCTGGCATCGTTTCTTTCAGGCACTGTTGTCAATGCGGTCTCACATGTCAGTGATGAACTTCATGAACCAGAAAGTGGCATCGTGAGAATACATGATGCACCTCCAATTACAACTAATCATGAAGAAATAGTGGAGATAGAAGAACAAATAGCTCCTTTTATTGAAGTACAAAGCAGTTCGATTGGAGCATTTGATTTGGACTCAGCTAATTCAGGTGCAAATTGTTATCCATACAAGAATGGTGTATTGAGGCCAAACTGGAATTTGTTGAGGAAATTTTGGCAAAATAGTAGGGGAAGAGAAAGCTTTACAAAAAGACAGAAGGATGGTGAGATAATGGGTGAGGTGAGAGAATCTCCTCTAAGCATTAATGGAGCTCTGGTTGAAAAGGTAAAATGTCTTCTAATCTGTTACTTTTTAATTATCTGAGCAACTTTAGGAGGCTATGGTACTATACATAGTGCAGATTGGTCCGTACTGTAAATCAATATCTCCGTTTTCAAAGTCTAAGCAGTCAATCCGAACCGTTCAATATGATCACCATAAATGCAAGTAAAATGTACTTTAGGACTAAATTTTACATTTTTTAGTAACTTTTTTAATATTTTTTTAGATAGGTACTCAAGTGATTTTCTACCTATCTAAAAAAATAGTAAAAAAATTGGAAAAAAAATGTAAAACTGGATCTACAAATACATTTTTTAATGGAGATAATGTTGAACAGTTCAAATCGACTGTTTGGATTTTGAAAACAGAAATATTCATCAATAGTACGGACCAATCTGCGCTATGCATAGTGCCATAGCCTCACACTCCAACTTTATTATTCTTAGTATTTATTTTAATTTCACTCTTGTAACAGTATCATCCACAGTACAACCAATATCGTATCCCTTTAGCTAAAACGGCATTTGTATCTCTTCTGGTTCTCTGTGAGTTCCTGTGCTCTGTTACTTTTTTTTTATTATTGCTTTTATTTTACTTTTGGCTGTATTTCTGGTCAATTTATTATTGCTGAATCAATGGGTTCTAAAAAAGTCCTATATAAAAAGGAAAGAGAAATATCAATTGAATTATTTTCTTGCCCTTTTTTTTTAACAAAAAAAATATAGGGTTTAGCCTGCAATTGTCAATTGCAAGAACATCTTGATTGGTTTTACATGATCAAAAGAAAAAAAAACTAGGGAATATAAACAAATAGGTATAACCCCAACATCAAATGGTTTGGTTCCATGACCAATAGACCAAAAAAATGGCATGATCATGGTCTTCTCTCCATGCTTTACATCATTTCTGCACTTTCTGATTTGATTGATGTTGATTCATAACTCATATGTATTTATACTATGCTCAAATACAGTGTTTTTTATGCAGGCTTATTGGTATTTCTGTTCCATGTTGCTTGATGTAAAAATTCATTGGTGTTTATTTCTTGACCTAGCAACAGCCCTCGAGTTTGACGCATACATGTCAGTACGTTTTTATCTGCACATGGATAAGTAATGTTGCAATCATCCAAAAGACAATAATCAGTTTATCTTGGGTTGTGATAATTTTCTCATGGCATATATTTGTAACTTTTATCTTGATGGCTTGTTGAAGGATTATCTTTTACAAATTTGAGAAGTAAATAGTAATTTGTCGGAAACTGCTACTGTTGTGTACTTTTATCACAATAGCAGCATGATACAACGACAACAACAACAAGTTTTTAGTTCCAAACAAGTTAGAGCAGGTTAGAAATAAAATCCAATCGTAACTACAAGATAAAGTATATAATTATAAAATAGTAATAGTACTACTATTAATAGTAATAATGATGCCTCTAATAATAATACTACGAGTAGAACTAGGGTGCTCCTAAGTTCACCAAACCTCTTGTGAACTTGATTTTAAAATATATCGAATCGACTTTAAATGATGAATCCAAACCGTTAAAACCCTTCTATCTAATGAGTGATGCGCTTATATGTGATAATTTTAAAGTTTCGAATTAATTTAATATAGAGTCAAATGGTCAAAAGTTTAAGGTTTATAAATTAATTTTAATGCATTCATTTTTTGGACTCCTTTGACTACTTGATTCTATATTAAATTAATTCGAAACTTTAAAATTTTCACATGTAGACGCATCAATCATTAGGTAGAAGGATTTCAACGGTTTGGATTCATCGTTTAAAGTCGATTCGATATATTTTAGAGTCAAGTTCACAAGAGGTTGGGTGAACTTAGGAGCACCCTAGTTCTACTCATAATACTACTACTAATACTAATAATAACTAATTACATTATGTTTACACTATAGATCGTAGATATCAAAGTCCTGAGTTTTATGTCTTAAACTTCAAGTCCCTAGTTATATACTCATATGGCCTAAAGTCTATAATATTACTTCTAAACACACCTAAAATACTCTCTCCTAAGTCACGGTTCTGATACGTGAACCGTTAATTTCTACACACTCATATCCGAAGTCAGTTTTTGAATATATTCCAATCCTTCAAGTCCCTTTTCACTGCCTCCACTCATGTCAATCTTGATTGATATTTGCCTCTCCTTGTGTTTTCGATACGACGTATGATTCAAATACACATTGGCACCTCTGAAGGTCTTTGTTGGAGATGCCCAAACCTCTACCTCTCCTTCAAGTCTATTTTCACTTCTTCCTCTCGGGTCAATCTTGACCAATCTCTGTCTCTCCTTGTGTTTTAGATACGACATATGATTCCAATATGCATCGGCGCTTTTGGAGGTCTTCGTTGGAGATGCCCAAACCATCTCAAGCGGTGTTGGATGAGTTTATTTTCAATCGGTGTCACTCTAAGTCTGTCATGTATATCATCATTTCTAATTCGGTTGTGTCTTGCATGTGTACAGGTCCATTGCAACATACACATCTTTGCTACGCTTATCTTTTGGACATGTTGTCTTTTAGTAACCCAACATTCTGCATCATACAATATCGCGGGTCTGATCGCCATTCTGTAAAACTTGCCTTTGAGTTTTTGTGGGACTTTTCTGTCACATAGGATATCAGATACTTGACGTCATTTCACCCAACCTGCTTGTATCATACGACTCACATCTTCATCAATCTCGCCAAAATTTGTATACTTGTCTCACACTGTGGGCATTGAAA
Organism: Carex arenaria; assembly: GCA_964058825.1. NCBI lineage: Eukaryota > Viridiplantae > Streptophyta > Magnoliopsida > Poales > Cyperaceae > Carex > Carex arenaria. The sequence goes on from CAXKVW010000942.1 coordinate 44,092, forward strand.
TAAGATAGTGGAGAAACTCATCTGTTTTATTGGAATAAGTGTTTTTTTTTTTCTTTTTACATTATGAACGCATGTCTTTAAAAATAAGAATGAAGTTGTTAAACATTTTAAATAATAGGAGATATTGTGAGTTTCTTTTTTATAATCATAATTAAAAAAATAATTTACTGAACCAATTTGAGTTTTTTTTTTTACAAAAATCATAATTATGGATGTGGGTGTTTGGTAAAATTCAAATTTTACCTTTTTAGACTACTCTGTACATTTCAATTCCATCAAATTCCACCCACCTATACCGAGTAGTCTAGTCGGTACCCTCTTTCATGTATCAAATAGGTTATTCGGTTCTTTTGATTTTTATAAAAATTTAAAACTACTTGTTCGTGTTGGTTCAGTAAATATTTTTTTTATAATGGTTACAAAAAAAATACAGATATAGTGATAAAAATAAAAATAAAAAGTGGTCAAGGCCAGAAAATAAAAGGGATAATTTTTCATATATCCTTGAAAACTCCCGGCGCGGCTCCATCCCGATCGTTGATTTCGGTTCGTCTGATATTGAAATTCATTACAAAATTGCTGATTTGCTTCTCTGTCGCGCCTCGCAGCCCCCCGAAAAGACACGTCTCAGACTTTCCTTACTAAAAATTACCATATCAACCTTCTCAACTATTATTATATTTAGTCATTTATTCTCCAGGGCCTCCAGGCATCGTAAAACCCAAGGGCATCTTAGTAACTTCGTCAACCCTTGCTTGTCGTTTTGTGATCCCGAGCTGGTGCTATAGATCGGCGATTAGCCTCCTTGTGTGTCTCTTCTCGACTCTCAATTTGACCTTTCTTATTAGAAAGTGACCTTTCGCAAGGTCCAAACTCTCTTTGATTCCCTTATATACTCGTCAAATCGGGGAGCTTAATTCGTGTTTTAATCGAAGTTCGTCACTTGTTTTCGTTCGCATCAAGAGGTATAATATCTCTTTTTCTTTTCTGATCTGTATTTCATTTTCTCTTTTTCACTGCGTAGTTAGATTGCTGTTGGAGGCTTAATCAGCAATCACTGTATTTTGTTTTATCCCGACTTAGGCCTTGTAGTAAACTGTGCCAGAATATTTGGATCAGGAAATGGAAAACGCTCTCATATAATTATATACTCATCTTGCATGTTTTGCTGTTTCGATTAACTAATTAGGAAGAGATTTTATAGCACAGAAATACAAAGTAAAATAAGCAAATGAATATGAATTGCTTTGATAAAGAACTTCATTGATCAGTTATGGTTTGAGCCCAATAAATAACAACAAAAAATTACCAAAATTGTGGTGCCTCTTGGCACAAGTCAAAGTTTTAACAGAAAATAATTTTCTAAATGGGGGCTTTGTGGGTTATTCATTTTGTTGTTCAGAGGGACATCTTAATCAGCCTTCCCTTATTCGACTAGTTAGGGTAATTAAGTACATGCATTTTACATGCCCGGGTTGAAGTTTTCGAGAGCATTTCAAAGATAGAATGCAAAGGCATATAATTGAATAAAAGGGCATTTTGGGTGGATATGGTTCTTTCTTTGATTTTTTGTAAGTTTAACATTTTGGATTTTGGTACATCCATTTGACATTTGGGGTAACAGTTGCTGAAGATTGTCCAAATTAAAAAAAAAAATTAATTATGCATGCAGATGTCCTGTCCATAATTTGAGTTGGTGTAGATCATTTTTGGTTTAAATTGCAAGTTGTTTGGTCACCAATTATAGAACTGTGCAAAACTAAACAGTTAAAAGTTTCATACGTTTGATGGTGTGCAAACATTTTATTAATTGGAATTTGTTTGGTCACTAATAATATTTTTATTAAACCTAATCGTTAAAGATTATAAATCAATTGGTGAATAACCAACTGATTTGTGAACTGAGCCAAATTTGATGCAATATTGCCAACTGTACCAAATTGAGCAATGCTATAATTTGCTCAAACGATATTATCATGAAAACTTACAAGCAATAAAATGTAGCATCTTTATATCAATGAACATTGTATAGTGATTTTCTTATGTAATTGTACATTAACTATACATCTTTCCAAATTATTCAGGTGACGTGATGTCGATTGCCATCCTTCCTCGCCACTTTACACTCAAATCCCATCTCACACCCGAAAACCCGTCAGTTGGTATCAAAACCCGCTCCACCATCACTTTTGCTAACTCACTCCCAAATCTACCGTCCCTAAGACTCTCCAACCGATCAACTATTTGCACACATGCCACATATAAAATCAAATTGGTGGATCCAGAAGGGATAGAGCATGAATTCGATGCGCCAGATGACACCTATATACTAGAGGCAGCTGAGGAAGCTGGGGTGGAGTTGCCTTTCTCCTGCCGTGCCGGGTCATGCTCGACCTGTGCCGGTAAACTCCAATCGGGCGAGGTTGACCAATCAGAGGGATCCTTTTTGGATGATACTCAGAAGGAAGAGGGATATGCACTGACATGTATTTCCTATCCTAGGGCTGACTGTGTCATTCACACTCACAAGGAAGAGGAACTCTATTAAAAAAATTTAATGTTTTCTTAGGCTAAATTCCTTATTTGTTGTTCATGGGTGCAGTTTTCTTTCGTTCTCGGAAATAAGATCTAATTTGAATATATATTAGATTGCTATATAAGGATGTTATAATATACTGGATTTAAATATCCCTAGTCATTTGGAGGCTACCCCTGGTATGGCACTTGTTTAATGGAACTGTTATATCTATATGATTGTTTCAGCACTATGTTTCTTGTGATTTTGTTTGTTTGATGTTATGTACCGTGATACCACCTACTTCGTTTGCAGCTATACCTATTCTCCATCGGCATTTCCAGACTAATGACGGGGTCAATGGTGTGCAATTTACTTCTATGCTACTGCTAATTCCAGTTGAATTCCTTTTTGTTGTTATATATCTATGCCAATTTGGAGTGTCACTGATAGTAGTTCAGATATTATATGCGGAATTTCTGAAAATGCATATTGTAATTTGATCTGATGTCATTGGTAGTAGACAGTAATTTCTGGTTACATTGGCGAGACAATACCTGATTTTGTGATTACAATACAAATAAGCAAAACAAACATTACTTCTTTTCTAAAAAAAGGATGGAGATGGAGAGACTAGAAGAGCAGTGGTGTAAAATGTGAATGAGAATAAAAACGGTAGAGAATTTTTATTTTTAATATATCGTAAAATCAATTATAATTTTAAAATTAACCGTTACAATTATTAAAGTTCAATTCAATATAATTTTTTTTTATACTCTATTCTAATGAAATGAATTGAACTCTTGTTATACCTCCATTCCAATCAGACTCTTATTATACCTCCAACGGAATTAAGCTCTTATAAGTGTTATGAATGTAGAATTGGGCCTTGCAATTTCTCATGTTACCATTTATAGTCTACTGGCCCTTGATCTGAACAAGCAGGATGCGCAATCTTAATGGGCCCTCATGATCGTAATTTTAGAGCCCATAATTTAATCTTGAAATTTTTATGCCTAATTATTTTCTTGTTAATGGATACTTATATAAATTAATCAATTCTACAATGTCGTAAGATTACCAGGAAGCACAGCAATTAATATTTTCCTTTTTTCATGTCATTTTTTATGACAACCCAAAAGAAAAAAAAATATTCATGCTAATTCTGACCTAATTGCATAGGACAATTCATTAGTTAATATAAGAGAATAACATTTTCGTAAATGAAACAGAAATATCTTAACCTTTTAAGAACTTAAAATCTGAAAAGGTTGGTGCGGTCGCTTTTTCTCTATGGGTCTCACCCACATGGTCTGATAATTTTGTTCTAACTGCTTTTTTTATTGTCTGTGCATAGTCAGATCCACGAGTTTTATTTTCTATTTATCTTCATATATTGTTGCGCCAACCACGCGTTTAAGAAAGAGGAAAACCTTTTCGATAATCTCACCTAATTAATTAGCTTTTAAGGGCTATAATTAGATACGGTGTACCAGTATAGGTTTTAATTATTTTGAAAATTGAACTTTAAGCTGTACTAATTAATAGGGAATCAAACTTGTAAAGTTTGGAGATAAAAAATAAATATTGATGTTTTTTCCAACAAGAAAACAATGCGTGTCACACACAAACATAGCACGAATTTATAAGTGTCTGCGCTATGTATAGTAATAATTAAGAAACTACCGACATTCGCAGGGGCGGATCCAGTGTAGTTCAGGAGGGGGGGCAGCCGCTCCCTCTGGATTTTGAGTTTTAGTGGAGATTTATCGGTTCCAACTGGCTTTGCCCTTCTTTGGAATTTTTTTTGCCCCCTATCTGAATGTTTAATTAGTAATTCGGATTAAATTTATAGTTAAAATTAAAATAAATTTCTTGAAATATGATTGATAATTATAATTATAAGTCATAATATCATAAATTATAAATCAGAGTATTATAGAGTATAAGTTAAAACATTATTTTTTATTAAATATCTAATTAGTTAATGAGTTTAAATATAATTAGCTATTTAAATCCGATTCAATATTTTTTTGCCTCCGACGAAAATCGTGGATCCGCCAATGGACATTCATCTCCCACTTTTATCGAACGTTAAAGATTTGTTACAATTTTACTAACAATTTCATTGACGTACCATGTGTAACCAATCGTATAGTAGATAAGAAATGGTTTACACGGAGATCTGCAGCATCGCCTTTTCGTTTAAAGCGCCGCAGAAATAATTTACAAAAATGATAGAATGCACGTGTGGGAGACCGCCTCACCTTAGAACCGCAATACAGTGTATGTACCGCACTTAGGGCTAATTAACGAGCGAGCATGAGCGAGTTGGGATATGCTAATGCTCAGCTCATTTAGTTAATGAGCGGGTTTTTAATGAGCGAATTATGAGCAACTGAGCGAGTCACAAATTATTAGCAAGTTAAGAAATAAAAAACTAATTTTCATTTATAGAATTTAACAAATTGTCATAATCCAATCTAATAAAATATTACATAATTTAACAAAAAAATTGTCCATAAAAAAATTTAACAAAATCAAACAATAAATTTGATTTGGAGCGTAAGTTTAGGCTAGGAGATTTTTTCATTTATTCAATTTTAATTTTAATTGAAGAAATCGGGATTAAATGTGGCAGTTTCTTAATGAGCGAGTTATGAGTGAGTTGGCGTATGCTCATGCTCAGCTCATTAAGTTAATGAGCGATAATGAGCGAGTTGTTAATGAGTGAGTTGATAATGAGCAAGCTATTAATGAATTTTTAGTTAGCGAGTTATGAGCGAGTCATGTGTTATGAGCAATTTACTCATCCCTAACCCCACTTATTATAGAGATGGTATGTACGGTTGGTTTGATTTTCCCATTCGTACCCCCACTTTGTCCACATAATAGAATGGTGCGCATCTTCAGTACATGCATCAGTTCAATTTGATGTGCGAACTGAGAGCGCGTGGATAATATTTTGTTAAATAAGTTGATTAAAGTAGTATTTATTTAATTGGAATTTAATGAAATGCTAACTAAATTTTTTTGGAAAACAATTTTATTGTTTCCATTGTGTCATTGTTTGCTAACTTTCAAACTAAAAATCTCTCTAAAAATCATCTCAAGCGATCACGTATTACAAATTTATATATAATAAAGAGGAGGGCTCAAATGCCCCATTACTTCGTGCTCCAACCATACCCCAATATCTTTATCTTCAATTTCAAGTTCAAACTAACGATCCGAACGGCTCAACATAATATCCACATTAAAATATAATTGGAGTCCAAAATTTTATATATTTTTTAATTTTTTTTTTACTATTTTTAAGATAGATACAAAATCATTGTTTTTGTATGGCCCACAATTTCTTAAAAAAACAGTGATTTTGTACCTATCTTAAAAAATAGTAAAAAAAATATAGAATTTTGTCTCCAATCATATTTTAACGTGGATATCATGTTGAGAGGTTGGGATCGTTTGTCTGAGCCCTCCTCTATAATAAATTGTATTCAAGAGAACTAGATCTTTAAATTATAGGGATCAAACGTAAAAAAAGTTAATCACATAATTTTTTATGATGTAAATGAAGATCAATTTTACTATGTTCATAGTATTTTATTTTAATTTATATTGAAAATTACATATAAACACAAAATCTTGAAAAACAAATGAATATTAATTGACTCCATTATTCATTATTACCTTCACCTCTAACTGTATCTAAATTATAATATCAAATGTCAATATGTCATAAATATATCTAAACTATATAACATATTTGAGGAGGGTTCAAATGCACCCAAATTTCTATGCTCCTATTTACTCCCAATTTTTTATCTCTTTATTTTCATTTTTAAAGTCAAAATAGTCGATCTGAACCACTCAACATGATATTCATAATAAAATATGCTTGGAGACCAAATTTTATATTTTTTAGATTTTTTTTTTAAGATAGGTACAAAATCATTGTTTTAAGGAGATTCTGAACCATCCGATAAAGTAATTTTGTATCTATCTTTAAAAATAGTAAAAAATTCTAAAAAAATATAAAATTTACTTCCAAGCATATTTTATTATAAAAGTCATGTTGATCGGTTCGGATCGACTGTTCATAATTTGAAAATAAAGATAAAAAAAATAGAAGTAAATAGAAGTATAGAAATTTAGATGCATTTGAACCCTCCTCAACATATTTATACTAGAACAATAATACGATTAGTTGTCATCAAGTAAATTATTGTTAATCTATGGGATCTTAGGTTATGAGGCCGGTTACTAGATATAATTGTTTAATTAATTCGCTTGCCAAATTACCCTTTGTTTAATTGTTTCCAATCAGTTGAGCGAAAGAAGACAAAACATTGGGCGAGAATTTGTTGGAAGAAGATAAGCAAGGAAAGAAGAATACTTGATTCATTTCTCCTCCTCGAATTCGTTTGGCAAGTAGGTCCTTGGTGAAGGTGAGATGACGTCAAAGACATTGGCAGCTCAACGACTTTCTTTGTCCTCGCACGTGTGTAATGATAGCTACATGCTTTCTTCTACAGTCCGCACGCGCTTCTTCTTCTTCTTCGGATCGTGCCTCAACGGATAGAGATAGGAGCATAGTAATAAGTAAGCAGTGGCGGAACCAGGAATGAAAACTAGGTGGGGTCATAAATAATTTAGAGTCTATAAGCAAAAAAAATTCTGTATATTTTTTGAAATTTTCTGTATATTTTTGAAAATTTCTATATATTTTCTGGGCCAAGGAGGAGCCGGGGCCTAGACTGGCCCCTGCCTTGGTTCCGCCCCTGTAAGTAAGGGTAAGTAAATTTCTCATAACTCGTGACTCCCTCACTAAAATCTCATTAACAACTCGCTCATTATTGCTCATTAACTAAATGAGCTGAGCATGAGCATACTCTAATTCGCTCATGCTCGCTCATTAATCAGCCCTGGTAATAAGATTTGTGAATAATTTTCGAATAATTCGCGAATTATTCGGTTTTTTGGTGATACCGAACTGAACGCCGAATTATTCGGTTGACCGAACTTTGATCTAATAATTCGTGAATTTTACGAATTATTTCCGAATTTTTCCCAGAATTTTAGTTTTTGGTTATTTTTTTTGTTTTTACTTCCTTACAAAAGTGAGATCTCTGATCCAAATAATACCGAATTATACCCAAATTATTTCCGAATCATGAATTTTTGACATCGCCGAACTGAACCCGAATAATTGATTTGTCACTATGGATAGGAGTACGTCCGATGGGCATCTGACCTACTTTTAGGTTCAAGTAGTTCTATTACTGTACAATTAGCATTAAAATTTGTGCGCACGTCAATTGAAACATACTGGTACGGATTTTAATGTAGTTCGCACGAATCTTAATGCAATCAAATGGTCATTACACTCATCGAACCAAAGTAGGTCCGATGGGCATCGGACCTACTCTGAATTACAATGGATATGAATCGGCCACAGGAACACTGCGACCAATAAAACTATTTGGCAAGTATCTCACGAAATTAGTTGCGTAAATTTCAGATTTCATCTCTTGATAGCTCCTATTAAGTTAATAAAAAAAAAAAAAAATCAGATTTCATGAAGAAAATAAGGTGATGAAATTGCCGACTTAAAAGAGTAGCCAAGAAGGAGTCAAGCTGATTTGTTTATAATATTTATGTAATTCGGCTATGGTTTCGCACGTTTCAATAAACATTAGGTTTATATTAATTAATGAATTATATATAAAATCTCATTATTTTGCATGTGCATAATATACATATTACTAATAAACGACAATTCTAACTATTGTCAAAGTAATAGAGATAATTCTATATAAAAATCGAGCACATTTTTAATTTTTTAAATTCTTATTTATACACACACACACACACACACACGTACACCTAACAAACATTACAAGCCCAAAGAATTTAGTTAGTGAATTGAGACAGATACTCTAAAAAATACAATGTCGAAAAAATATATAAAAGTTTCAACAAATGATCACTAAATAAATTAATCATTTTCATAACATGTGACTAAATTTGAGAATTGATGAACACTTATTAGTATAAAAAAATAATTTCCAATCATATGATTAAATTTGAGAATAATTAATGGTTAATTTAATGATTAAAAATGACTGATAATTTGACATTTTTTACAAATATTAAAGTTCAGCCATCTTTGCAATACATTAATTGAACTTTATACAAACATACTTTATAATTTTGTTCTTACAATTAACTTCATCTATTTAATTGGTGGATTCATGATTTCTACAAACCTATTAAGTTTCTTTTATATATTAAAAATGACAAAAACAACAGTGAAACATGATTAATTTTCAAAGAGGACAAATTAATCCGACATATTAAATCATATTTAATAGTTGCTTTTGAATATCCAGAGGGACAGTTAATCCATTCACATTTTTATCCAATGAATGTTAGAGTTAGAAACAGTAATTACAATTTATTTCATCATCTATAAAGATGATCGGACTTTGGTTAATTCTAACGGCCGGGAATGACAAAAACAAGTTCGTTCCTTATTTGTCCTTTTCAACCCTTCACACTAACGAGAAAAAATAACCCTTCACACATTAAAAGAGTGTTTCGATTTTGCATTTGATGACATTGATTGGCACAAGTCGTAAACTTGATCTAATGCAGAGATTATTTGAAATTCAACTAAAATACAAACCGTTTTATTATATATTAGACGCTCTCTATTTTTATATCAAATGTAACAGTTAAATATTTAAAAAAAAATGTGGCATAATTTTATTCAAGCATCGTGCAATTAACAGACACCAAATATATATTATATATCCGAAGCTGAACACTACGATCTTTATTTTATATATTATAATTAACTGCACCCAGGTTTCTGAAGTTTAACATTTTGATTATTGAATTCCTTTAAAAGATTTATTTTGATTGAGTTAATTAAGACATCAACTTTATAGATCGTTTAATTGACCAGGAATAAGATTTGTTTTCAAAATGTACCAATACCGTCTATTAATTATGTAGCATCTTCTATAAGTGCTTTAACTTCTTACTGGTGTAAGGCTCGCTTAGATAACTTATACTTTAAATTATAATTGATGTTGCCTTTCGATGTTTCTTCTTTAACTCAGCTAGGCCTCTTGATAGTTCTCTCGAATTCGGATTCACATGTCAGCGTGGATTCTGGCGGGGTCTCTATTCTTGGGTTTGCCGGGTCTAATGATAGAGAGATACATGAGGCCATCGATAAGGCAGTTGGATTGTTGTCTCCTAATTGGTCTCTAGTTAATACTGAATCATCTTCTTCTCCTAGTGTGATTGCTATTATTGATTGATATTAGTGGATTTTATTTTGTTATCTTGTTTTGTGAATTTTGTACTTGTTAGATGAACGTTATTTCGTTAGTTTAGAATAAGTGGATATTTGATACTATACGCAGTTTTGTATGGACATTGTTTCATAGTAAAACATCTGAATCTCCACTTTTGAATTTCAAAAGAAAAAGAAATCATAACATTAAATTAATTTATCATGTAGTTGGATTTACTTGCATGTCTCATGTTCACATTTCCATATGTGACGTAATAGTGGACGCGGCGGTTGAACAACACAGGAATTGAAAAAGATATATGCGGCTGGATAAGGTTTGTAATATAATAATTAAGTAGCTCTTGTTGGTGCACCTTAATTTTCTTCGACGTCAGATTTCTTTCTTGCTTCAAAGGTTTAGCCGCCTACAATCTTCTACTTAAGTCTTAATTCAAATTCAACAAGCTAAATTAGCCTCCCTTTTCTTGTAACGGTTACTATCAGTCCCCCCTATTTATCATTTAAAACATAAAATATAGCCGCCTTTTACATTGTAAAGACCAAAGGTTCATATTACATTTTTTTTAATTTAGAAATTTAAAAATAAATTTTCAGAAAAAAAGATTGACTGATTTTTCTTCGAAAATAGATAGAACCACATTACTAGTAGTTTTTTTTTTTAAATGGAACTAATTTAAATTATTCTAACGAAACAAGCACAAAGTATTTGGATTTTACAAAAAACAACTGGAGGGGGAAATAAAAAAAATGCAATTGCTTTGTGAAGCTGTTTTTCTCCTTCCACAGATTCAGGGAATAAGTGGAGCTCCTTTTTTTGTAAAATTCAATTACTTTGTGCTTGTTCTGTTAAAATTACTTTAATATTTCGATGAAATTTGAATTGTTAATATTTTTGCCCCATTCCTAACTTAAATTCTGACTACAACACTACGTGAAGTTCTAGCATTTTCATATCATATAAAACCCATACATATTTGTCCGAATACAGATCCTGGCCACATATTTGTTTGAAATATGTTAGGACCGCAACAAAATATGTATCCCCTTAGATACTGTTGTTGGGAAAAGAACGGTCTAAATTTAATCTCAGTTGGGTCAAAAGAAATTGAGTGCCTATTGTAGGAATTGAGAGTAGGTCCGATGCCCATCGGATCTACCTTTTTCGATGGGTGCAATGACCATCAGATCTGCATCAAGATTCGTGCGAACTCATTAAAGTCCGTGCAAGTATTTTTCAGTTTCTGTGCTCACAAATCTCAATGATAATCGTACGGTGTTAGAGCTAATTGAACCTAAAAGTAGGTCCGATGCCCATCGGACATACTCCTATCTCCTATTGTAGATATATGGGTTTTGTTTTGAGATTCGTGTCAAAGTTAGAAACCACACCATTTCTATTTTCAAAGAAAAAGTAATTAATTTCTATATTACAAAAAAAATCCTATCACGTGTGGAAATTTTTTTGACAAAATTAAATCACCCGTGGATATTTACTTTAATGTTGACATTTACTTGGATCAAAGTATCTGGACTCGCGTGATATTGTTTTTCATCGTGAAAGAGATAGTGTTTAATCAGATTTCCAAGCAGAATGAGTTTAATTGTCAAAATCACTTCATGTACGTATTGGATTTTGATTTTGATGTTCACATCACAAGGATGACTTTAATTGTCTATTTCAATTTTTAACTAAAGATATTTCTCATGTTTGTATCATTGATTTGTCTGTGTTCGTAAGTTCATGGCAACCGTTAATTTTCAAATTCAAAATAGTGCAATAAATTTATAGGAGTTAAATACATTTTTTTTATAGAAGTTAATAACATGTAAAATTAATATTCATAAATTAGTCATATCAATATTTTTTTGTAAGTTCCTATGTTTATCCAAATAAAACTTTAATGTTGTAATTTTTATGAGCACATAAATAAATGATGTGGATTGTATTTAATAGTTTTTTTTTTTATATTCAAATTATCTTAGTTAATAAGATAATTATTCTTCATATGAGATGTAGCAATTTTTTGAAACTTGGTTAGAAAATTTTTGGTGAATATTTAAAATGAGAAAACTTGATCTCATTTTTATTTAACAAAATAGATTGTAAATGATTTGATATTAAAAAATCAACATGCAATAAAGACATCATAATTTGTCTTTGCTGATAGCTGCAAGTGTGCAATTTTAGGGCTTGGTCGGCGTTTTAACATTCACGTGAGGAAAAAAAATTCAGTTAAGTTAACTTTGGACCTGTTTCTGTGCCCATGCTCATTCTCCAGTGGTGGCCGAACAGGCCCTTAGTTGGATGTATAAAAGAATTAATTCTCCAATTTGGAACAAATTTTTTTTTTTTTGATTGATGATGACCGTATCCCAATTTGGAGCAAATTCTTTTGAGTGTTTGACCTTGCAAACTGGGAACAAATGGGAATGCATACTATAGTGCCTCTCATAAATG
>CAXKVW010000943.1:0-26149 GCA_964058825.1 Carex arenaria
GAAAAACAGTTCTAATAAACAAAAAATATCAAAACAAGAGCAACACTATTTTTTATATAAAATTGTTTATTTTAAAATTAATGATTCTTTCAGCATATTGAAAAACAGTTCTAATAAACATAAAATATCAAAACAAGAGCAACATTCAATTGCACTTAAAAACATAATCATCAACAAATTAAAATAAAATTCCTTCAACATCTACCCAAAGAACCCTATGCAAATAGAAGCTTGGTGAGACAACCCCATCAACAGAGCACTCAGAAGTCAGATCCTTCCTTCACAAATCACAACAACTATATCTCATAAAAATAAATGTTTCAATTCAGACCTTTCCCCATATCCAATAAGTGAAAAAAAAAAAAAAAAAACAAACATATTAGTTCATATTGTCTGCCAAGAATAATGTCCTCCCCCTTACAAAATTATGTTATTCCTCGTATTTTATATGATTCAGATAACAGCAGGACACAAGATCTGACACCTAATTCAATCTTCTTTAGACATCACTATACTCTCAAAAAGATCCCTTAGAGAATTTAAATTAAGACATAGTCCCTTGCCATTATTCGAGTTGAAAGTATCTCAAATTAAATTGATCTCTGTACATTGTATAAATATATTAGTTATAGTTTCCATAGAGAAACATAAAAAATTCTAATGTAAAAATGCATCTCTTTTAATGCAAACGGGCAACCTAAGAAATTCTCCTTTCTGATTTAATATTGATTATTTATAGTCAACTTATTAGTTGATTTCGTAAATAAACTGTCTAATTTCATCGCTTTCTTAATACAAATAAACTATCCAATTTCATCTCTTTCTTAATACATCTAAGTGCTCATTTCCTCTAGAATATTAACAAGCATACCATAGTAATCAAACTTCAACCAAAAAAAAAATTACACTCTAAAGAACAAAAAAGATTGAGCTAAAATATTGAAATTGAAGACTGAATATATCTTGTAATTTTATTTTATAATCAAATAGATATTGATTTTTATATAAAACAAAAAATAAAGCTTTCAATATACTTCTATGTGCCGAAAAGCAACTATGTAAGAACTAAAATGTGAGACACATGTAAAAAAATTTCTTTAAGGCCCTGTTCGGCATTTTACTGTCTATGTGGGAAAAAAAATTCCCATGTGAACAATAAAATGTAGTTCAATTCGGGCCTGTACCTATGCCCATGTCCATTCGGATTCAGATCTGCTGAAATCCAAAATTCATGAATAACAACCCTGAAATTCGAGATCCAGCCGTCCAATTTTTTCTGTACGCATCTCAAAATAGCTGATTTTTCTATGCACGCATCTCGAAACAATTCAATGGCTGGATCTTAGATTTCAGGAATTTCAGAGTTACTGTTCATGACCATGAATTTCAGCAGATTTGGATCCTGTCCATTCCCCGGAGGTCGAACAGGCCCTAAAAGTTCCCAAAAAAAAGCAAAACACGCACTTTTGAAGGATATACAAGCAAAATGACCAGAAACCAAAATATACTTATGAACATGAAAAAACAACCTGCTGTGCTGTATATTCTCACAAATCTCCAGTTGTTCCACTTCTTCCTCCCACTTCCCTCTTCTCTCTCTCCTTTCAATCATTCCCCAAAATAGGTAGCTCTTAGCCTCTTAAGCAGCTATACAAATCAATCCCACTACCACTCTTGCCTTCTTTCTTTAATTATTCCCTCTCCTCTGTTTCACTTCATCTCTCTACTCTTCGCACCAGATCTCTCTCTCTCTCTCGACTAGATTCAATGGGGTATCTCTCATGCCGCGCCGAGTCCTCGATCGCCACTTGTCGCTCCATTGCCTCCATTTCGCCAATCCAACCTCACAAACTCTCCAAATCTCACTCCGACCCCTCCTCCTCCGCTGAAGAAGACACTGCCGCTGCCGCACCTTCTTCTTCTTCCTCCTCTACTTCGATGCCATCTCTTCACAAATTCGACTACGCTGATCTCTGCGCCGCCACCTCCAACTTCTCCAGCTCAGTTCTACTCGGCCGAGGCAGTCATGGCGCTGTCTACAAGGCTGTGCTCAAGTCCGGCCGTCAAGTTGCCGTCAAGCGCCCGTCTCGCCGCCCCGATGAGGCTCAAAATGAGCTCTTGATTCTCTCTTCTCTCCATAGCCCCCGCCTGGTAAATCTCTTAGGTTTTGCCTCTTCTCCCGATTCTACTCCTTCGCTTTTACTTGTGGTAGAATTGATGCCTAATGGAACCCTATATGATCTCCTCCACTCCAACCCACGGCCACCCGGATGGTCCCGGCGTATGAGATTGGCCTTACAAGTAGCCCGAGCTATCATGACCCTCCATTCATGTACCCCACCTGTCATACACCGGGACATTAAGGCAGCCAATGTTTTGTTGGACCAGAACTTGGATGCCCGGTTGGGGGATTTTGGATTGGCACTTCGGCCTACTAACGGGTCAGGTAGTGACATGTCAACTCCCCCTGCTGGGACCCTTGGTTACCTAGACCCGGCTTATGTCACGCCAGAGAATCTAAGTACCAAAACAGATGTATTTAGTTTCGGAATTCTTTTGTTTGAAATTATGAGTGGGAGGAAAGCCATTGATGTTGCACATTCACCGCCTTCGGTTGTGGAATGGGCAGTGCCGATGCTTAGAAAGGGGAAAGTGGCTGCCATATATGACCCACGCATCCAACCACCACGGGACCCAGTTGTACGGCATCAGCTGGCGGCATTGGCTGCAAGTTGTGTCAGGCCTAATAAAGATAAGCGGCCATCCATGGCTGAAGTGGTTGACCAATTGAAGGTGCTCTGCCGTACCGTATCAGCTAGGGTATGGAATGGTATAGGTCTAGTCGGTAACCCTTGTGCAGTGGTGGATGCAGAGAAGACCATTTCGAAGATAAGCAGAGATGGTTTGAAAAGTTCCGATTTGAATTCGAACCCAAAGCGTGAGTCAAACCTGGTAGTGAGGATTGGTGGGGATGGAGAATTGGCAGTGGTTAGTGTGAAAAAGCCACCGAGGCCGGTAAAACATGCTGTAGTTATTTCTGAGACGGGGCCTAGAGACAGTAGGAAATTGAAAGAGCTAATGGCTCGAATTGACTTGGATGTGGCAATTACTGGTAAGCCAGGTTTAACCACTCGGGTTAAGGCAGTTCGTGCTGATTGTGAAGTCGATGAGAAAATTGAGAAAAATGGAGAGGTTTTGGTTAAAATTTCAAGTTCAAAGGAAGAGAAGTTGGTACCATTATCCAAATCAGATAATTCAGATGGGTCTGATGTTAAAACCGGTGCTGATTGTGAAGTCAATGAGAAAATTGAGAAATATGGAGAGGTTTTGGTTAAAATTTCAAGTTCAAAGGAAGAGAAGTTGGTACCATTATCCAAATCAGATAATTCAGATGGATCTGATGTTAAAACCGGTGCTAAAGTTGAAGATGTTAAGTAGATTTTTTTGTTCTTTGTATTTTTTTATATTTTCATCGATGCTTACCCAATGTTTTTTTTTTAAAGTAAGAGAAAAGAAGGGAAAAAAAAAAGATTCTGAGTTTTTCCTGAATGTAATTTTTTTGCTGTATGTAATGAGCAAATAGTTGTAAGGATTTCAAGGGCCGCGTTTGATTTGATGCTACTAAATTTAAATAGTGTTTCTTATTTAGAGCATCACACATCAGTTAACACTTAACAGTGCTCTTTATTGCAATGGGGTTTTGCGCATGATGAAAATGAACGAAGAGCATCACACATCGTTAATATCGCCTGTGATTGTAATGTTAAATGTTATACGCGTGATTAGAATAAATGATTTCGGATCAAAAAGGACATTCTAGAAACTCCTGCTTTTGTAACATTGAAATCCATTATTTTCTTCTTTGTTATGTCTCTATTAGGGTCTGTTCGGCGGGCCACTGGGAATGGGAATAGGTACGGAAATTGAACTGCGAGTTACTGTTCACGCGGGAAAAAAAAAATTCAGTTGAACTGAAATTTTTTTTTTCCGTGTGAATAGTAACTCGCGGGAAGTCGGCCGAACAGGCCCTTAAGTTTGTTTTATGTGGGCTGTTGTTGTTGCAATTAAATAAAAAGCAAACTGTACCCTCATGATACTAATTTTTTCGTACATTGTATGTACTCATTTACTCTCTTATTTATTTCACTTCCCTGCTGTGAAAGAGCAAGTACAGATTAATAAAGGGCACTTGGAACATGAAATTTGAAATTACTGTTGAGATGATAAGCAATAGAGCAGGTAAAACAACCATTGCTTACCCAACTGGTAGGTGTCAAGGTAGTAATCACCAGTACAACAGCCCTGCTTTGTGGTAGGTATACATATGCCAGAGTTTCGCATGCAATATGTATTTAAAAAAAAGGCCTGTCTGGTACGAACAGATGCAATCCAGTACAACTCATCTCATTTACTAAATGTACCATTGTCTCTAGGAAGCATTTGCATCTCAATAATTGTAATGTTAATTGGGGACAACTATCCCGAGACAGTTAAATTCTTTGTTCTGGTATAACATAGCATCAGTTGATACAAGATTCAATTATACAATTATTTTTCAGGTGTTTTAGTCAACATCTTCTTTTGTTGTCCAATTACTTGGTACCAAATGGTACTGTATAGTCCTTGTCAATCAATTATATACACTCATAATTTGCAACAAATCAAATTAAATAGCACCGAAAGCTTAGTATAACAGTGTGATAGAACTTTGTAAAAGTACTGCAAGTACAATGACTACAATGAAAAAACCCTTGTAAACCCAATCAGCTTAAACAATAGCTTGAAAAAGCAATTTACTTGGTAACTCAAGAATGCGAGCAAGTTTATACATGGATTTGAGAAAATAATTCTTCCAGCATTCCCTCACTCACAACAACACCATACTTGTCAGTATACACAGAATCTACCAACTCTTTCACGCTACAATCTTCTGGCGAATGCATTTTCATGTACTCGTTGAGGTTATGTGTCGTTCCATCTGAGAAAAAGAAGGCCAAAAAATAAGAACTATAAAATGTTTGATTTCTAACAACTAGCAAGAATATTTTTATTTACCTTCAGCAATGATTGGGTTATATGTAGGGGGTGGGGAAATCCAGTTTCCAGAGTCATCCTTCATATGGCTTCTATCTGATGCGAAGTATTGGAGAAATGTAGGGGCGTGAACAATTCGAAATAGCCTGTTGAATTTGTTGACAAATCACATGAATTCGTCAAAAAATACCACAAATTACAAGAAATCTCCATAAAATACAAGTAGTGGATAGGATTTAACTAGACAATTACAATATTAGATGTCAATGAAGTAGCACAGTTGTACTTTAGAGGTACATGGTGCAGTAAAATGCTTTATGTAAATATTTATACCTTCTGTACATGGAATTCTCAAATGAAAAAGGCCGGATGGCTTTATGGATGTACTGGTCAAGCGGCAAAGGAAAAGGAAGAGTTGAATCCAAATCCCATACCAAATCCACTGTGCTCTCTTTAGTTTCTTTTGACTTAACCTAATGGCTTCAATAGTTTAAAAAGTCAGAAGTAGCTCGCTCAAATGATAAAACATGACTCAACCAGGAAATAATTCAATTTACCTGGACACAAATCACATGGTAGTCCCACACAACAAGCCCTTCTTCTATTTGACTTGCTTTTTGATGCCATAGAGGAATCTAGTTATGAAAAAAAAAACAGAACATTTTATATTTCTATGCATTAATTTTCCATATATAGATAATTTTTTCTTTTAAGCAACCATAGGTTAATGCAGTATCTACAAGTTTAATAATTCCATAGTACGGAGCTTTTCCTGCCAGGGCCTTAAAATTATTTGGATGACTAATGAGTCAGCTTCCTATATTTTTTTTTTATCTGAATTCTCATTAAAATAGTTTACAAAGAAGCAATAAAAAACAGGCGGTTAAATTGTTTACCTTATTTCCTTCATTGGATATGAAAATGATAAATAGATCAAGCCCTGTGGGTTCAGCAACTCCCATAGAACCAAGTTTCTTACACAGTAAGTAGACGTTCTCTTCACTAAAATAAATAAAAAAAAACTGGCTCAGAACTTCTCTCTGAACACATGTAATATAATTAAGAGTTACAGCTTCTATGGTGACACATCATGATATTACTATTTGTTTCGCAACTAATTCATTCCGAAATTCTAAAATATAAAGCTTAACGGTTAATCTTCTTCTATTCCACGAGCAGCACATAAGCATGAAATATTATTAAATTTAGAGTTAATTTAGTACAGGATCAAAGAGCAAAAAATAAACAGCCGCTCTTAGTTGTAATCAGTTATGTCCATTTATTTTTTCAGCTCTTAATTTTGTACCAAATGGACTCCTAAATTTTACCAGTGAGCAAGTATTACTTGTGAGTTGTGACAAAGAACAACACAAGTGATTTTGTCAATTGACATTTGGAATTTGAACTATTAACGAAAAAATAATATGTTGACAGGATGTGCCTAAAAAATAGTTCCTATTTTATCCTTTTTGGTAGAACAATGTCAAGAGGACACTGCAGACAGTGAGTCATACCAATATCCCAGTACATAAGTATACAACACTAAAGTATGCCTTAGATCTGAATGTACATATAGAGGTGGATCAGAGTTATTTGGCCTAAAATATCAGAACAATTATGAACACAGTGCATCTAGATATCACCATTTGATATATTAATTATTGTTAGAATGTTTCAGTAGACGGCAGGAAGAGAGTTTGGTTCTTTGCTAGTTGGCATTCAGCTTGAATTAAGTCAACAATCAGCTGGCCAAATTTCAATGCTTGAATTTCTCTTTGGAATTGAGCCGAGCTGAATATCAATAACAAGTAAACCCAAGGCCTTCGTTTGAATAAGAAATATTATAGAATTTTCTCAAGATAAATTTACCATGTTAACTCATTTGCTTGAAATTGAAATAATATAAAGTTTCCACAAGATAAACTCATAATGTTAATAAATTAACATAACACATCAAAGGAAGCCGATTATTTACATCCAACTTTTTGGAGAAACTTTCACATTGCCAAATTCATATCCATCCAGTATAGTAAATGATATAACCAATTAATAAATAAAATATAGGGAAAATCACCCATATTCATCTGATCATAAAATAAATGCTGATTCTGAACAGTTCTACAGATAAGGGTAAAAAGAGGCAGAGAGAAGATGGAGGCTTACCAGTAGCAAGGAGTGTGTATGAAGGTAGCGGCGCCAATTGAAGAAACCGTAGATGATGATGATGATGATGGAGGCCGAGTCAGAGTGCTTACGTCACCCAATCGATCAATTTCGACTTCGACTTCGGGTTCATTCGCCATTGATGCTCGCGACATGATTAGCAGATAAAAAATAAAAAATTGTTTGTTTAGGGTTTTGCTCCCGAGGTACTGAGGCGTGAGTAAACGTCAGTCGTCAGATTAACAAATTTGTTCAAATTATACGACTAGCACGAGGAGAAGGAAAGAAAAAATCGAAAGAAAAAGACTAAAAGGTCAATAGAATGGGAGAGGAGGGTGTCCGATGCCCATCGGACCAGAGTCTGTTCGATGGGTGTTTTTTACTGTTCGATTCACTTTAAGATCTGTGCGCATTACTTTAATATCCGTATTGTTTGCTTTAATATTCGTGCACACAGATTTTGAAATAGATCGGACGATAAAAACCGCCCATCAAACACTTTTTTGGTCCGATGGGCATCGGACACCCTCCTCTCCAAGAATGTAATTGGTTTAAACTATACGGATGGCCCACATTCAGTCACTACTAGGCCCATTCATAAAAGTGAACTGAGAAAAAACGAAATGAAATGATGGAAATGCTCGATGGCATTGGTTTGAACTGGACTGATGGCCCACATTCAGTCACCACTAGGCCCAATTACTCGGCCCATTAGTAAAATGGCCTTATAATTAGACCTGTATCAAATCATATGGACTGTGTTGAATCACATCCTCTGCTGCACTTTTTTTGTGCAGCAGAGGGCTGCACTTTTAATCTGGTCCATTCGTTTTTTATCGGACGGACGAAATAAGATTTTGTGCACGAATTTTAAAGAAAAATTAATACTGTCTCCTCCATCATCCGAGCACTCACCGGCTGAGATTAAATCTGGGCCGTCCAAAAGTGCAGCATCCTGCTGCACAATAAAAGTGCAGCAGAGGATGCGGTTCCGGACTGTGGGGGAGTGAAGTAACTCAAATTTTGATCTCAGCATTAGTAAAATCAATGTTGTAGAATGCAATTTTGTTCATGCATGCAGAAAGACACTGCATACCGCATATGCGGTATACGGCTGCATATGCGGATTTTAATGTGAACTTATATATGTGGATTTTAAGCTACATATTAATTTATTTCCACTTAAAACATGCAATATATTATCATTAAAAATAACTAATGTCACATGTTAGATGAAAGAATTACATTGAATTCCAACATATTAAAATCATTCAGTGAATTGGGTCTGAGCAGGGGTATTTAGGAAGTAACTCACTAAATTAACCAAATGCAAATAATTTTTTTCTAAACCAGATGCAAACAATTCATTAATTGACACTCAGTAATAGAATCGCATGATGCCAAATGCAAATAATTGCATGATTAAAAATAAATGTTTCTTTAAACTGAAAATATGTGATTTTCATGCGAGGTTAGTGGTCTTGCCTATTGCCCTACGTTATCAAGTGCGAGGTTATTGGATTAGTTTGAGATTCATAACTATGAATTAAATCGTAACTCGCTGTGCATTTTGAATATTTGATTGACTGCATTGATCGAACCGTTGCATCATATGCATAGTCCGATACAATTGAAACTGAATTATAGGTAAGTCTGTTGACTGTCATGTTGATATTGTTTATCGATTGATTGATTCTTATTTCAAATGATTGATTGAGACCACAGCGACTGAATTGATTGAATATTGAATACTGTAATCCTTGAACCTCCATATAGTGGAGAAAAATGATTAATATATTATAAAGTCTAGCTAGCTACTAGACTTTACTCCAGGACCCTTATGCGCATATGGTGAATGACCCCAACTGAATCCAGTACCGATTGGGTAGGAGATATTGAATAAATAAGAATTATGACTGTAAGATTAATGAACTGTGGTAACTGTCTTATCAATGATTTTCTTTCCGATAATGACAGTACTGTGATATTGATTTCGTATTGTTTCTACTAATCGATTGTTATGATAGTTAGAACTGTCTTATCATAGATTTTATTTCTGATACTGACGGCATTAAGATATTGATTCTATATTGTTTCCATTAACAAATTATCAGGATGGATAGAACAGTATAAGCCCTAATACGATGGATACTTGTTATGGTATCTGTCAGTGTTACCAGACTAGAAATTGTAAAGGTAAGAAACCAAACGTTACCAGACTTTATGGTTTAAAAGATTTAGACCCAAACTCTTTATTCTGATAAGATTCATTGAGTTCTGATTTATCTATGTAATTGTTGTTGTTCGGTTGGATACTGTTATTGAGCATTTGCATTCGTCATTTTAAAATGAACTGTTAATTTCTCGTGCGGTGATTTCATTCTGAATATGGATTTCTTTCGAATCCAATAATCTGAGTGGCAATCAGCACTGAGAAATAATTTGTTATTTCTCACTCGTTTCCCCTTGTGGGTTACAGGTTTATTAGACGAAGATTGAGAAACGCTTTTGGGATTATAATTGACAGCAAGGCCACCTAATGGTATGGGATTTGAGATTATTTTATCTGACATGGTGCAGAAAATTCATCTAGCATCATCCACTGTAAAATTTCAGATAAATATTGTAAATAAATAAATGTGGGGAAATAATGGATGCTATTAGCAATGCATAAAAAGATCCATGCCTTGTGTTATGTAAATTGAAATGAAAAAAAAACAGACGCGGTAGGTCTGTCGCACCTCCGGAATTGGGGGTGTGACAATAAGCATATACAACAGCATGAAAGTGTGTTGGGTGGCTTGACCCCCAATCCATGATTTCAAAAAAAAAATATACTACCGCATGAACCGTATTTTACAACACTGAGTAAAACGGCCTTATAATTAGATATTAGAACCCGAACCAATTCAGTCCGAGATTAAATGTACGGAGTTCCTCTATTATTCGTTCCAAAGCAGATAGAACCGAAATTTTTATAAATATACAAAACTGTATTTTTATTTAATAATCTATACAATTTCCGCAGTGAATTCGAAATCTGTCTATACCGCTCACAGGGGGAGCGGTTTCAGAAGATTAAACCGCTGACAGGATGAGCGGTGCCAGCCTACCCGCTAACCCGTTTATTGCCCACCGCTGACCCGTTTAAGGCCACCCACCGCTGACCTGTTTAGCGGTTCCAGCCCACCGCTGGATGTGTTAGCGGTTCCAGCCAGTACCCCCGCTCCCTATGCTAGCGGTCCCAGCCAATACCACCGCTGCCTATGCTAGCGGTCACAGCCAAACCCAATTTCCCACCGCTGCCTATGCTAGCGATCCCAGCCCAAATCCGCTCCTCTACTAGCGGTCCCAGCAATTTACCCTAACCCAGATTCAACCTCGCCCTCGCCCCTGTCTCTTTCTTTCGCCGCTTGTGGAACCGCTGCCCACCTCTTGTGGAACCGCTGCCTCCGCTGTCTCCATTCTCTATCCATCTCTTTCACCTCTTTCACTCCATTTCTTTACCTCATCTCCCTTCCTCTCTTCCCTCTTCCCAGCAGAGAGCACAAGGTAATTTTTTTATATTTCATTAATTAGTTTTTTTAGTTTTAGATAAATTTTGTTTATATTTAAGGAAATTAAAAATTTGTTTAGATTTTAAGTAAATTAAAAAATTATTTAGATTTAAGTAAATTAGAAGTTACCAAAATAATTTTAGATAAATTAGGAAAAATGTAAAAATAAATTTAGGTAAATTAGAAAATATCAAAATAAATTTAGAAAAAATATAAAATGTCCAAATAATTTTAGTTAAATTAGAATGGCTTTTAAAATTGTTTTGAATAGTTTAGAATAGTTCTCAGAATTAGTTAGAAAATCACCAAAATAAGAAATATTATCAAATTCCACAATAGTTTTAGAAACAATACCAAAATTGTGTTGAAAATTCCAAAATAGTTGAGAATACTTACAAAAATTCCCAAATGGTTTAGAATTAGTTAAAAAAAATACCAAAACAGTTTAGAATATCTCCAATATAATTTTATGTAATTTAGGAAATGCCAAAATAATTTTGTAGAAAAATTGTAGGATTATGTAGGAAAATTTAGAAAATTATAAAATTGTTTAGAATGATTTAGAAAATTTCAAAATGGTTTAGAATTAGTTAGAAACACTAGAACGGTTCAGAAGAAATAATTTAGAAAATAATTTGCTATGATTTTTGAAATTCAGAATGACAGAGAGAGAGACCCAGATAATGCAAGGTAGGTTTAGTGAGTTGTTGTGGATACCCCACAGTCATCATCGGGTGTCTTTGGCTTCGAAAGAGGTTAGCATTTACTGATTTCTCTTAATAAATCATTAGAAATCAAATCGTATATTGCTTGATATTTTTTTCCTAATGTAGAGTTCTACTAATTTAACCATGAGAAATTGTCGGACATATTGCGAGTACCACGACCGATATGCCCCGTATCTGCTTTCGTTGGGATTATATCAGATTGCCAAGTTGCCTACTATCAATATTGACGCGTCACTTATACATGCGCTTGTCGAGCGGTGGCGTCCAGAAACTCACACGTTTCATCTTCCATTTGGAGAAATGACAGGTATTTAGCAACATAATTCAATTAAAAAAATGATTGGTGAAATAAATAGATTATAAATATATTTTTTATATTTTTTATTTAAATTAATTGCAGTTACGTTAGAAGACGTGAGCTGTTTGTGGGGTTTGCCTATTAAGGGGGACCCAGTGACCGGGAGATCGGATGAGGTGTGGGCCAGAAGCAGAATGTTCGAATTATTAGGCATTCGAGATGTTGAAGTTGATACTTTTATGAAGAAAAGGGGGGCTGATTATTCTGATTGGATAATGGCGAAAAAAATGCTCTGGAGTAGGTTTAAGAAGCTTCCAAATGACGCCGACGAGCGAACGGTGCAGTGGTACGTATTTTATATTCATTAGATTATTTGTTATTTGAATTCTCAATGATGTGCTTACATAAGATATCACGCAGGTATGTACGTGCATTTATTTTGGAGCTATTTTCGTGCACTATGTTCCCTGACCGTAGCGGAGACGGAATACCGATATGGTATCTTGATTTGATTGCCAACTTGGAGGAGCCGGTGGGATACAATTGGGGTGGAGCTGTGCTCGCATATTTGTATCGATACCTATGCGTTGCAACCGATCCCTCAGTTTCTTCTATGCATGGTCCAATTATGCTTCTTCAGCATTGGTCATGGACCCGATTTCCAGTTCACCGGCCGATGCCTAGATCAAGAAAGTGGAAACCTTCATGGGGAGCCCCAACTCTGGAGACATGTCCGGCTTTTGCTGACAAATGGTGCACAAAGCATGTGTACGATAACTCTGCTCACAACAAAACAGCCGGACCAAAAATACCGCGCAATCAGTTTCAGCGATTGGACGAGAGCATGGTAGATTGGGAGCCGTACGCCGGCATTTATGAGAAACTTTCGAGAGTAACAAGAGCTGGAGAGGTATTTCTTGCACATTATTTGTTTAGTCGTTTTTAATCATATGTACGAATTATTACTCACCACTTTTAAAAAAATTCCAGCCTTACTACTTGTATTGCGGTCCTCTCATATTTTACTGGATAGTAGAGTATCATCACCCTGATCGGTGCATGAGGCAATTTGGAAAATTTCAAGAGATTCCGCCGCCGCTTCCCCTGAACAAGAATGTGCACAACGACTTGCACAAGTATGACGCATTCGATTCCAATTTTTTTTGTTTAAAAATGTTAGTTAATTTTTTGTGTTAACTTGTTATAAACTGAATTATAGGTTCAAAATGGCATCGAAGAGGAATATTTCATGGGCCGAGCAGCATGCGATCCACGTTCAAATGGCACAGGCGTATGAGCAATACATATACGCAGAAGCCCGACCATTTAACCATAATGAGCTGCCAGCTTATCGCAAGTGGTATCAGATGAATGGCATGCCATCTGTTTATATTTTTGAGCAGCACGTGGCGGGACTTGATCGTGGAGTTAGGATCTCCAGAGACGAGCATGAAAAGAGAGGATACATTCCTAGCGGACCGCCGCTTGTCCGAATGGTAATTTCTAACTCTTATTTGTAATATTGTAATTTTGTGTTAAATGTAATTTCTTATATTCTCGTTATTTGTTAAGGCATTGCGTGGGATGGGTTTGCTGGCACACGGCGTGACACAATTCTTCACCAAAGGTTGGCGTAGGCCGGGTAAGGATAACATGAGAAGAGGATGGGGTTTTTGCTGTGACTGTGATGTCCAGGACCATGCACGTGCCCTGATGGATCAGGCAGGAGTTCCAGAAAATTGGGAAGAGGTCCCATCCAATGAGAGCACGGAAATTGGCGTTAATCCATACCCACCGCCTCCTGTATTCGAAGGACCAGATCCAATACAGTCTTGGCTATACGACGGATCTGCATGGAGGAGTTACATGGCTCAGGCAGGAGTAGGTCATGCTGCAGACCCTGGACAGGTACTTGTTACATATGACTTGAAGTAAGTATATTTATGACTAACGCCTGCATATTTACAAAATTACTCGAATCTTTTCAGCTGACACAAGAGCTGCAGGCGCAGCAGCAGGGTGTTAACACATCAGATTTTATTCAAAATCTGTTCGGTGGACAGCATGTGGCATATGACGCCGGACAGGTATGTTACATGTGTTTAACGTTATTTCAATGATCGTCGCTTACTAATTGAAAGTAAATATGTTTATTTTTCAGGTGAGCCAGGTGCATGACCAGAATTTCTATGAGTGGCAATTTCAACAGCACCCCATGTCTGTACCAACATTGACACACTATAAAGAGGATTAATATACAAATTTTCATCATATCTCATTTCTCGGACCACCGCCATGAAATGAGAACATGGTATGCCGGTTAATTGAGGCTTCTGACATGCACATTCAACCTTATTGTTATCCTTAACAACAACTTTATACCCAAAATCTCTCCGGGTATACTCGAATCTCTGCTGATTACGCCTTGCAGGAATTCTTTCACCCTTTACCATGACCTCAAAGGTTCCATGCCTTCTGCTAAAAGGAATCACCTGCATGTTAAGAGATTTGTTGATACGCTTTTGCAGAAGCAGGCTTACCTTGTCGGACCACAACTGACCCATTTGTTGAATCATTTCGGCTTTGTTCCGCCGTTGGAAAAACCATCTATTTAACGTGTAGAATGTCTCCTCCACGAGAGCACAAACCGGCAGCCGCCGACTCGTCTTGAACACATTGTTTATTGACTCTGACCCATTTGTTGTCATTATTCCCCAACGGTGACCTCCATCATATGCTTGGAACAGCTTCTCTGGACGTGGAGGCTCGTCTTCGTCATCGGGGTCTCTCCTACCCACCTTGTTAAGGTACTTAATAGCCTCTGGGCAACGAATTTGAAAGTCCTCAAACATCTCCTGTAACCTCCTAGGTTTCTTCTTGTTCACTCCAATTTTGAACCAATCACTGACCTCTCTCTTCCGCCCCACATGCTTGTAGAGGTTCTCGGCAATATGATGAGCACAGTATCGATGCACACATAGATCGCTATCCTCGTACCATCCGAGATGTGGATCCTGGAACGCGGATTTTATTGCCGAATGTCTATCCGATATGACACAAAAGAATCGGCCATCTCCAATGACTTCTAACCGCAACCATCTCATAAAAAATCCCCAAGTATCTGAGTGTTCTTTTTCCACCACCGCGAAAGCCAACGGAAGCAACTGGTTTTCGGCATCATACCCACATGCAACCAGCAGCCGTCCCTGGTATCGTCCCGACAAGAAACATGCATCAATACTAATCACTGGTCTGATAAAAGGTATTGCCGCAATACACGGCCCGTAGGCCCAAGCTGCGTACAAGAATTGTCTATCATTTGATCTCTCAATTGGGGTCGAGATCACACAATACTTGGTTCCGGGAGTGCCTCTCTTTATAGCTTCCAAAAGCGGAATGAGCAGGTTGTACGAGTTCTCCCAACTCCCATAAATGTTTGCAATTGCGAGTTCACGGCCTCGCCATAATTTGTTGTACTTGGGCGTCACATTTTTGTACGTTGCCTTCACGACATCTCGGATATGATTTATACTCGCGCACACATCCCTTCTCACTGTGCCATCAATGGCGCGTGCAACCATCTCTGCCGTGAGCTGGTCATGATCTTCACGTGTTGCCGGTACTTTGCATCCATGAGGAATTTTTTGTTTGTAAATAATCCAAGATTCTGAGATACCCTGAGGTTTCGCACATAACTTGAACTTGCACAATTTATCTTTGCATATCCATGTCATACGCCTAGGTTCGCTTCTTTTAGTCCTAAACTCGAAATTTTTTTTGATATGAAACTCCTGAACTGCTATTCTTAGAGCCTCTCTCGACTCATACACTTGGCCTTCAGCTATTGGGTTATCGACAATTCTTGTTGTACGGTTGAAAAAATCGATATCTGCTTCCCGAAAACCCGAAGTGTCGTTGAAAATATCTACCGGATGTGTCATATTTTCTCGGCCAGTAAACGGGTATTGTGCTTGGCGGGACTGTGACACAGAATGTCTACCGGACTGTGACACAGAATGTGATTGTGCCTGTCTAGTCGGTGAAATATTTTCGTCAGACCCCGCTGACTCATTTGAGATCATCTCATCCCCGCTTTCCAAACTGTCATCATTAATTGCATCAACAGGTAAACATGAATAATCAGGTACCTCTACTGCCCTACGGGTCATAACAGTCGTAGGTTCAGGGTTTCGACTCGTACTTGGCCGGGATCTCGATTCAGGGATCTGTCTGTTTATAGGGGCTTGACTGTTCAGATTCAATTGAGAATTAAAACCGGAATGATTCGGTTCCAATTCTACATACAACTCAAGAACTGGTACCCTCTGGGGGAATGACGCAACAATTCCTAAAATCATTTCGAACGATACCTGATTTGTTATCGGTACCAATTGGTAGTCCCGCTGACCATCAGTAGACATATTAAATCTGGCTTGGATTTCCATATTTGCTTCACTAGCGGTAAACCCAACCAGTTTATAAATTTCATTTTGGAGATAATCGAAGTTATGATTAATAGTTACCGGAAATGAGTATTTGGATCGAGTACTGTAGAAGACTCCTTCGTCATTGTACTGGATGTTCCCTCCAATAAAAACTTTCACACATATCATATTTGATTTTTGTTTGATCTGGATAACAAACATTTCAAAAAATTAACGTTACAAAATTAATTAGAATTAAAATTAACTAACAATGTACAAACAAAAAATGAAATAACTCACATCAAAATAAAACGTTCAAAGTGAAATTAATTAATTTTAATTTTAATTAATTAATTAAAAAAATAAATATTAATCTAAGTTAATTAATATAATTAATCTCAATTAATAAATACTTACCAAAATAATATTTCAGATCAGCAAGAATTGAGACGGGAAGAACAAGCGAGAGGAGGGAGGGAGACTGGGGGAGATTTATAGTGGTCCAGAACCACTATCTATGGGAGAGGTTTTGTGGCCTGGAACCACTGACAAAGTGAGAGGTTCCAGAACCTCTCACAAAGTGAGTGGTTCCAGAACCTCTCACAAATCCAGCGGTTCCAGCACCTCTCACAAATCCAGCGGTTCCAGCACCTCTCACATATCCAGCGATCCTACAAACTACAACCGCTCTCCAAATAAGCGGTTTGAGCTTTTGAAACCGCTCCCCCTGTGAGCGGTATGGACAGATTTCAAATTTTACGCGTGAATTGTATAGATTGTTAAATAAAAATTCAATTTTGTATATTTATAAAAATTTCGGCAGATAGAATGGTCCAGATCTAAACTCAAAATTTGAGTTGCCTTAGATGACATGAATTCCTATGGAGGGAGCACCTATCATACTATATTAATTTAATTGATGTTCAGAAAAAACATAATAAGGATCATGTGTTATAATAACAGCCACAAATTTGTTAATCATGGAAGCATCCACCAAGCATGTTAACCAATGAAATCTCAACATCATTGTGGCTACCTATATATAGAAATTGATGAGTAAGAGCATCTACATCTCTGAAACTCTTAATTAAAATTAAAATTTCTTAATTGTCACATCAGTGTCTAATTAAAATTAGAGTTTCTTCATTGAACGAATACGGACCGATTATTTCGCCACGTTAGAGTTTATAAATAATTTTTCATTAAAAAATTATTGAGCAAAATTGCTAAATAAGAAAACCATTTACATCCATAAAACTGGTTTAAAAACTGCCACGTAAGATTAGAAATTCTAATAGTTTCAGGAATGTAGATGCTCTAAATCACAACGTCGTTCTGGGCATGTTTTATACATTCATGAAATTATTAGGAGCCTAACTTTTTATTATGCGCGGATAACAGTCTCCATGATCAACTCATATTGTAAGCATTTTTCGTTGAAATTCTAATACACCAAGATTCTTCTGCTTTAAATTCGCTTTATATTTGGAATCTTTTGATTTGAGTTAAGAATAGTGTAGATTAGAATCTACACCGCTAAATTTGATCTAACAAAATAACTCTGTTATTTTTTTGGAATTATCGACGTCGCTGAGAAAATTAATAACCTTTTTATCGTTGCATTCATCTTTTTCCATCTCTTTTTCTCTCTCACAGCTCCTCGATTTTCTTTTTTAAAATTTAAACTAAAGAAGCACCCAAAGTGCTCGATTTCCAAAAAACACTTTTTATCGAAGTGGTGTTACGGTGATGGAGGTGCTTTTCGAAATCCAGCATTTTGGGAATTCACATTCTCTGTTAGGTCCTGTTTAGATGTTAGGTTTTTAGTGGGAATAGATGGGTTCGGAGGTGACTGGGTTAATAATTCTCAGATTTATTCGGATGCTCCGTATCTTTTTAATTTATTTCTGTCTTTTTTATTTCCATATTCTTTCCCAAAACAACGTAAATTTGTGGGAAATCGAAAATTCAGTCTGACTCAATTAGATTTTTTTTCCAATTGACTGCTCTTTCTCTCTCTTCGGTTGTTTTTTTCCTCTTCGCGCGTTGACTCAAGTAATAGTTGTGTGATACTTCTGTTACTTTGGCCTCTATTTTGAAAGAGCTAATAGACAAAAAAAAAAAATTTCTCTTATTTGTATTAATATCTGACAAAAAGGAAACAAGTAAAACAAATTATATAGAGATTTGGGATTTTGTATTAATATCTTCAGTTGGAAATTAATAGTTTTGTAATTACTTGAACACATTTGATGAAAATAGAAAAAAAAAGAATGAATTGGAACAAAAATGAAAATTAATTATGAAATGGTTAAAATAAAAATGACAGCATTAAAGAATAAGGTTCATATTAATTACTACATATTTTCAAAGTGCTCAATTTCTAGAAATTGAACTAAAAATTATTGTTCACGTAGGAAAAAAAAAATTTAGTTCATTTTTTTTTTCCTGCGGGAACAGTGGAGCGGCCGAACAGAGCCATACTGCACAAGGAAATCTTTTACAATTGCTGAATCCGGACCATTCATTTTAACTAGGCACAAATCTTAAAGTCCAATAATACTGCTCTCTATTTTTCCGAATCTCAAACCGGCTGAGATTTAATCTCAAACCATAAAGTGAGACCCATTGTAGTAATACAGAGGATACGGGTCCGCATCTTGGATGCTTCTTTCATTTAAATTGATTTGTTTTTTTTCCTATTTAAAAACAATAAATCCGACTCCTCTTTCTCTTAACAAATTGATTATTCTCATCAAAAAGACTATTTCACAATGCACACTAGTCAATACTCAATACACAATGGGCAGTTGGGCACATGTCGTTGTTTTGAACATTCATGCTCATTATCTAGACTAATTTAAATACACATTTGACTATTGCATGATGCACATTTGATTTGAATACTGCATAATTTTATACTTGCTTGTTAATTTTTTTTTTTAAATAGGCAGAATGGACTGGATACAGATTCGGATAAATTTCCTGTCCAAGCATGAGATCCGGTGCTATCTATACTTAACTGCTGAGTTCCGATGGAATCCGGTGCTTTAGTACAGGTATGATCGCAAAGACTGAATAATTAGCAGGATGAAAACTTGAGAGTTGTATAACATTCCTTATTTAAAAAAAGAAGAAGAAGTAATGATAGAGTTTGGAGAACAAGGCAAACACTATATAATATGTATATGGATTATAGAAAAAATAATTCTAATTTTAGTATTTATTTTGCTCGGAACTTCAACTTTCAATTGAAATTTAAGAATTATGAGAATCAGCGTTAAATTGTTAGCTCGACCTTTTGTTCAAAAATGAAAAACTAAACTTGGTTTGAGTTAGCATTATTCCGAATAGTATTGATTTTATATTTTTTTATTATATTGACTTTTTCCATTCAAACTTCCTTTACAATTATATTTTTATATTGAGTTTGACGAGTATTAGATCGGTTGTTGAATGCGTATTTAGTTTTTAGTTTTTAGTTTTTCAATTTTTAGAAACTATTATGCCAAACTAGGTAAAGTGTTTTTATGTGAACAAATCTAAAATCTAGTTTTTAAAAAGATACATGACAAAATCATTTACATGGTGAAGTCAAAAAATTTGAAAGAACTTTTGACACGCTTTAGAAACTGCGTGTCAAAATTCCACCAAAAAAGGAAATTAAGGTCAAACTTAGGGACAGCTTTTATTATCAATTTTTATGCAACATGGAGCAAAAGAAAGGAATCCCACATGGTGAAACAAATATCCTGAAATCATGCACACCATGACCGGAACAAATCCATCACCACCTACTACCCCACCACACCACATAAAATTTGAACCGTTGAAATTAAACTGTGACAGGTCTTTTACTTTGTGTTTCTGTCTGCTTTGACCTTTCATCTTCTCACCAATTTATTTTTTTCTTGTTCTAATTCAAACCATACTTCTTAGGGTGATGTTTGGCAAGAATCGTCTCTTTTAAACTAAAGAAGTTTCATTTAGCTTCCTTAGCCGCTTAATTTTGCTAAACACCGGTTTCTTAGCGCGGATCAAGACAGCCTCCTTTAGCTTCCTTTTATCAAGATCTCAATCCTCTGCCTCTTCTTTTAGCTTTCTTTAGTTATCTTAATCCTCTACCCTTTCATTTAGCATACCGAACAACCCCTCCTTAGTGTGGATTAATATGTAATCTTTTATGCGTTGCCAAACAGCCATAGAATTCATATCCTTTACAGTAACCGGAACCAAATCCTCTGCCCATGTGTCGCTAACACGTGGGCCCACAGCAAAACTAAAAACCAATATTTAAATGTTTAAACCCGTCTAGACCTATGTATTAGCGGCACTGGGATAGGAAAATCCTGCCTCCTGGGAGAATAGGTGATCTCATTCCTACAGGAACCCATTTTTTTTTTTAGTTTTGATTCGGACTGTTGATTTGCTCTAATACAATATCAAGGAATAGGATCTACTGAAATTCTCCGTGAGTGAACAGTATCCTGAGAAATACAAACGCATGTTAAATGATTTGAAATTCTAAATTGAGATAAAATAAAACTAGGAGAAAATTATTTTCTCTGACAATTTGTTGTAATGACCTATATGAATACATTTGCAATATTAGCTGCATTTAAAAAAATTGCAGTCATAAATACACTCAAATATTTTGATAGCTAAAAGTGCCAAATGATATTTGCTTTCTGTCAAAAGATAAAAATAAAAATAAAACCAATAAACAGAAGACGATGCATTATAGTTGTTTGAAGTTCTCATTATAAATTATTCTCATCAATTAGAATTGTTCAAGAGGGTTCAAAGGCGACCATTTTTTGTTATGCCTCCAATTATTAAATTTTTAATAACAATTTTTTAAACTAATATGTCTAAAAAAACTGTTAAATGTAATTATTTCCTCTGCATACACATATAAAAATTATCACTTTTCAGTTTAGCTTTTATACGAAGCAATATGTTAAAAAATCTGCACCTATATACAATTTATGCACATCTGTGCACTTTACATGCTTTTTATACTAATTAAAATAAAATCAAAATATTATTATCATTATTTGCGTGTGTATAAATAAAATAATATTTATTATATCTAATAATTTTATTTTGTTATTTATATTTTAAATTTTAAATTAATATTGTTTTAAAAATGAAAATATAATGGAGTCACAAGAAATAGAGATATTGAAACAATTTAAGCGGAAAAAAAATATACTTTTTTTTATTTGCATGAAGATGGTGACGTGACATGCAAAAAAAAAAATCCCGTAAACCTTTTCTCATTTCAAACCGCTTTTTTTTATTAATAACATTAAAAAATATTAAAAGCATGACATCGATTCGGGAATATATTAAGGCCTGGCATGATTCATCCCAGCCTAATACAATTAAAAAAAAAAAAAAACATCAAATTTATTATTTTCAAAAGGTGAGCGGTATAGTTCATCCCAATCAATACCATGTGTATAAATTTTCTTTTTAAGCTATTTAAAATGCCAATTTCATTAACTGGTATGGAAATCCAAAAATTTCAATTCTTATTGGTTTGAACTGTTAGTTTTATTTTATTATGTGGCATATGTTATTATTGTGCACCAATTTCATTTAAAGAATTAATCAAAAGGTATCTGAGTTTTTAATGAAAAATTTCATATTGCTATTAATAATTATACTGGTTCCAAATGTTGTCTCAGAATATATAAAAAGACCCATTCTCTATCTAGATGGATCTCATTACAAATAAAAATGTTTTCATGTCCATTTATTTTAAGGGATCATTTTCTAGAAACTTTTATCTCCTTACTGATTTTAAGAGATCTCATTTTTTCTGAAACGTTTTCGTCCAATAAGTTTATAAAAGAGAGAGAAAAAAAAAGAAAACACTGAAGAGTCTCCATCATCAGATCTGAAGAAAACCATTGAAGATTAGTATTAACGCTTCCGTCTAAAGATGTCTTCATTTCAGAACTATAAGATTTAAATTTCTTTACTATTCTATTTTAAATTTACGGATTCTGAATTGATTGTGTTCTAATTGTAAAACAAGATCTGTTGAACATTATTGGGTCGTTGGTCTACTGCTTCTATTGGAAATTATATAATATTCCTGTGTGTGTGTGTGTATATATATATATATATATATATATGACATGAACTCCACTACTGTTATTTTTCAAATATAAAGTGGGGTATACTCTAGTTGTTGGCCTAGTTGGAATTTGAATGGAATTAATGTGGGTCTCGTTGACTTAAGTTTCATTTTTTTTAATATTTCAATTCAAGCATGTTCTTGGCCGCAACTTTCTTGGAAAACATATTAATTTTTTTTTCCCATTATTCTCTCCATTTTCATCCATATAGGAGAGTCTGGTGAATAATTTTAATGTCCATATTTTATAAAAATTTAGATTAAATAACAAATAACATTTCTTATATGAAATATTAAATGATATCTACACATAAATAATATTTCTTAAATTATATAGATGTAGAGACGAAGATAGATCTACTTCGTGAGAAGATGTCACGAGATGCTATATATATTTTTCAAACAAATATGGACCATAAAAAATAACAATTTTCAATAAATCTAAAACAATAGTAAAAAATTTCAAAAAAAAATATAAAATTTGGTCTCCAAGCATATTTTAACATGGAGATCATGTTGAGCTGTTCGGATCGACTGTTTGGACTTTAAAAATGAATATATAAGAAGATGAGGTATGAGGAGATGAGGCATTGGAACCCTCCTCTCTATATATTTGTGTGTGTGTGTGTATAATATTTTTGACTTATTTAAAAAAAATCTCAAACAAAATATCATATGACTCATATTATCATTCTTTAAATGATATAAAAAAAAAAAAAAGTAAGAAACGAAGACATTACCAATTAATTAGTAATTAATTCAAAAATTTCTTAAATGACATTTAAAAAAATAGTAAGAAACGAAGACATTACTAGTTAATTAGTAATTAATTTAAAAATGTCTTAAATGACATTTAAAAAATAGAAATGATGGCCAATCAGAAAAATGATATAATTTGTACATGAAGAGTATGTGTCTAAATAAATTTAGACTTCTACACGTTGTAAACCATAAAAAGAATGTATAAAGTATGAATATTTGATCGGAGAACTGACATTCAATCGAAACATTCATCTTTTAATCAAAACTGTTAGCAGATCAGAACATCTACGTGTTTAATATAAGAAAATAGAGATAAAAAAAGAAAAGAAAATGTTGTATTAAAGTTTGACTAGATGATATTCGGTAGGTCATGTTGATATAATAATATGTTTAGCCAATAGTTTATTTATTTTGTTATCATCATTGCATCTACATTAATCTAATAAATATGTGACCTAATTAAAATGCTAATCATTTTGCTCAACTAACAGACGTCTTTCACCCTCTAAAAATAAAGAAAGAAACTGAAGATTAAATGAATGAAAAATAGGGATGCCTGAACTACCAATTGGTGCTAACTAGAAATTTTCATAGAAGTGCGAATTTGATCTCTATCCTATATTTTTAGGAGGTGCATGACAGGGAACCGAATCCTTGCCCTCAAGGGAGCAGGAATTTCCTACTCCTGAGCTGCTGACACGTGGACCTGCAACAAAATTAGAAACTAATATTTAAATATTTAAACCATTTGGATCCATGTGTCAACCAGCCGCACAAGAGCAGAAAAATCCGGCACCCCCCCCCTCCCCCCGAGAGGCAAGTGATCTCTTTCCGCATGATAGGAGATAGGAGGTATGAAAATGAGATTTTTGACAGTAATCTATTAAATAGTTTTTTCGAATATTATTGTACTGCCAATTAATTATTTATATGGAAGTTTATATAAAAACATCAAAAATCTATGAAGCATGTGAAATTTTGAAACCTAACTTAGACTAGTAATATTATTCCATAATATGCAACATACTACCTCTCACTTTTATTATACAAATATACTATCTTCTTTTTGTGTAAAAAGAAAAGGAAATTGCTGATATGCTACGCGTAGCATAGAGACCTCCGTGCAACGGCTCAATATTTGAATTTTCAAAATTCTAACAGTCGATCCGAACCATTTAACATGATCTCCATGTGAATATGTACTTGCCAACGAAATTTTATATTTTTAGAATTTTTTTACTATTTTTTAGATAGGTAGAAAATCACTTGATCTAAAAATTATGTACCATTCATATTAAGTGATTTTTTACCTATCTAAAAAAAATAGTAATTTTTTTTTTAAAATGTAAAATTTGGTTGGCAAGTACATATTCATATGGAGATCATGTTGGACGGTTTAGATCGACCGTTAGAATTTTGAGAACTCAAATATTGAGCCGTTGCACGGAAGACTTCTATGCTACGCGTAGCACCTTAGCCAACTCCGAAAGAAAAATATATGCTCTCTCACTATTTACAAAAATATGCAAATTTCAACTTATTTAAATTAACATGTTCTAGGAAAAATTCATTGTTTTATTTTTCAGTAGAATTTTCATGATACAACCGAACTGTTCATTAGTGCACAATTCTATATTTTTTTTATTATGTTTGCAAGTTTAAAATAATAATTCGTAGAATTTCACATTTATTAAATCCCATCTATCATGGTTCAATAGTTGTCAAACTAGTCCTAAGATGATGCATAATTCAAGCTTTTGTGATAAAGTATATATTAATGATTTGAAATTTAAACTTGCACTGCAAGTCTGCAATTTTACCAATCCTATTGCTCTATTGCTCATAATTTAAATTATTTTTTATTAGTAGACTCAAAAGTGTCTGCGAGCAAGTTGGATCTGATGTCTATCGGACTCAAATTGAGTGCGATGGACTCCATAACCGTCCGATCTTCTTTAATATCCGTGCACATAGCTTTAATATCCTTGCACACTTGTTTTAATATCATGCGCACGGATCTTAAAACGGATCGGACGGTTATGGAGTCCATCGGACCCAAACTGCTCTTCCCTTGTCTACATTTGAATGAGACGAGTAGATCTGATGAGTGTCGGATCTACTTTTAGGTTTAATTAGCTCTAAAACCGTACTATTAGCATTAAGATTTGTGCGCACAGAAATTGAAACAAATATACACGGATATTAATGTAGTTCGCACGAATTTTGATGCAATCGAAGGGTCATTACACCCATCGGACCTACTCTGAATTCCGTTTGAATAGGGGAGTCGACCGTGACAAACAGGAAACCGTGGAAAAGTACTACAAATTTACTACTGGAATTTTATTTAATAATTAATTAATAGTGATATAAAATCATGTCAAGCTTGCGTGCATAGAAAAAATAAAATTGATTGGCCAATACCTTTCTAAATTGGGAATAATGGAGAAAAGCAATGATTTGTTTTGTGTTGGATGGTGAATTGGAGCCGAAACAATCGTTGGTTATTTGTTGACCAGTAAACGAAGCAATAGAAATATAGAACGCGTCATTCATTCCTAACGTATCCTTTCGGCGATCCATTTATCAATTTAAATTTTACCAGCTTTGTTTTTATATAGACGGGCAATGTGGGAAATTTTGTTCGTCCACTCAACTGCATGTCTACAACATATGATTGTGACGGGGAATATATGAGAACAACATCGTGTTGAGAAAATTAGGTTTGATCTGAATCAAATTGTTCTAATTAAAGCCTAAAAATAATATCTAATCTTTTAAGTGGATAGAATTATTATCAATTGATATTTCGCTAATGTTGTTTGAACGGTACCAAGTTATAGGAGTATAACTAGGGTGTTTTAAAGTTCATCAAACTACTATAAAATTTACCGGATTAGTTTCAATTAACAAATTTGAATAGTTGAAACTTGTTTACTTTACGAGTGATGCATCTATGTAAAAATATTTAAAATTTTTAAATTAAATTTGTGTAGAGTCAAGTGGTAAAAAAAGATCAAAATATAAATTTGTGT
>CAXKVW010000944.1:12500-15000 GCA_964058825.1 Carex arenaria
CCCTGGAAATCCCCCAGGTTTCCCCCCCATTTTACTTAGAAGTGCTAACGCTAAGGGCGCTACTGCACCAACGCTACTTCGGGCCATTTTTCGGCTACTTCGGGCCATTTTTCGGCTACTTCGGGCCATTTTTCGGCTACTTCGGGCTACTTTTCAGCTACTTCGGGCCATTGTCCGGCTACTTCGGGCACTTTCGGCTACTTCGGGTCATTTTTCGGCTACTTCGGGCCATTTTTCGGCTACTTCGGGCACTTTTCGGCTACTTCGGGCCACTTTTCGGCTACTTCAGGCTACTTTTTGGCTACTTCGGGATACTTTCAGGCTACTTCGGGGCATTTTCCGGCTACTTCGGGCACTTTCCGCTACTTCGGGTCATTTTTCGGCTACTTCTGGCCAATTTTCGGCTACTTCGGGCCATTTTCGGCTACTTCGGGCCTTTTTTCGGCTACTTCGACTACATTTTGGCTACTTCGGGCTACATTTGGGCTACTTCGGCTACATTTGGGCTACTTCGGCTACATTTCAGCTACTTCGGGGTACATTTCAGCTAATTCGGGGCCATTTTTCGGCTACTTCGGGCCAATTTTCGGCTACTACGGCTACATTTCGGCTACTTCGGGCTACATTTCGGCTACTTCGGGCACTTTCAGCTACGTCAAGTCATTTTTCGGCTACTTCGGGCACTTTCGGCTACTTCGGGCCATTTTTCGGCTACTTCGGGCAATTTTCGGCTACTTCGGGCAATTTTCGGCTACTTCGGTCCATTTTTTGGCTACTTCGGGCCATTTTCCGTCTACTACGGGCACTTTCGGCTACTTCGGGTCATTTTTCGGCTACTTCGGGTCATTTTTCGGCTACTTCGGGCACTTTTCGGCTATTTCGGGCCATTTTTCGGCTACTTCAGGCCACCTTTCGGCTACTTCGGGCCATTTTCCGGCTACTTCGGGCACTTTCAGCTACTTCGGGCCATTTTTCGGCTACTTCGGCTACATTTTGGCTACTTCGGCTACATTTTGGCTACTTCGGGCTACATTTCGGCTACTTCGGGCTACATTTCGGCTACTTCGGGCCATTTTTTTGCTACGTCGGGGACTTTCGGCTACTTCGGGCTATATTTCGGCTACTTCGGGCCATTTTTCGGCTACTTCGGGGCAATTTTCGGCTACTTCGGAGCAATTTTCGGCTACTTCGGGCCAATTTTCGGCTACTTCGGCTACATTTCAGCTACTTCGGGCTACATTTCGGCTACTTGGGGCACTTTCAGCTACGTCAGGTCATTTTTCGGCTACTTCGGGCACTTTCGGCTACTTGGGGACATTTTTCGGCTACTTCGGGCAATTTTCGGCTACTTCGGGCCATTTTTCGGCTACTTCGGGCTACTTCTCGGCTACTTCGGGCACTTTTCGGCTACTTCAGGCCATTTCTCGGCTACTTCGGGCTACTTTTTGGCTACTTCGATCCATTTTCCGGCTACTTTGGGCACTTTCGGCTACTTCGGGCACTTTCGGCTACTTCGGGTCATTTTTCGGCTACTTCGGCTACATTTCGGCTACTTCGGGCTACATTTCGGCTACTTCGGGCTACATTTCGGCTACTTCGGGCCATTTTTTTGCTACGTCGGGGACTTTCGGCTACTTCGGGCTATATTTCGGCTACTTCGGGCCATTTTTTGGCTACTTCGGGGCAATTTTCGGCTACTTCGGAGCAATTTTCGGCTACTTTGGGCCAATTTTCGGCTACTTCGGCTACATTTCAGCTACTTCGGGCTACATTTCGGCTACTTGGGGCACTTTCAGCTACGTCAGGTCATTTTTCGGCTACTTCGGGCACTTTCGGCTACTTGGGGACATTTTTCGGCTACTTCGGGCAATTTTCGGCTACTTCGGGCCATTTTTCGGCTACTTCGGGCTACTTCTCGGCTACTTCGGGCACTTTTCGGCTACTTCGGGCCATTTCTCGGCTACTTCGGGCTACTTTTTGGCTACTTCGATCCATTTTTCGGCTACTTTGGGCACTTTCGGCTACTTCGGGCACTTTCGGCTACTTCGGGTCATTTTTCGGCTACTTCGGCTACATTTCGGCTACTTCGGGCTACATTTCGGCTACTTCGGGCTACATTTCGGCTACTTCGGGGACTTTTGGCTACTTCTGGCCATTTTTTTGCTACGTCGGGAACTTTCGGCTACTTCGGGCCATTTTTCGGCTACTTCGGGCCAATTTTCGGCTAGTTCGGCTACATTTCGGCTACTTCGGGCTACATTTCGGCTACTTCGGGCTACATTT
Organism: Carex arenaria; assembly: GCA_964058825.1. Classification (NCBI taxonomy): domain Eukaryota; kingdom Viridiplantae; phylum Streptophyta; class Magnoliopsida; order Poales; family Cyperaceae; genus Carex; species Carex arenaria. Next base: position 14,784 of record CAXKVW010000944.1, read on the forward strand.
CGGCTACTTTGGGCCATGTACACTCCCATTTGTGCACATGAGGGGGCACCCTTCTTGAAAATCTTGCCCCCCTAATAGGGAATATGCATTTTTAGGCTCTAGCCACCCCTTGGGTTACCACCCCCTCCAAATCCCCCATGTTAAAAATAAGGGTGTTGAACTATTTTTTTACCCGATTTTTCGACCGGTTTCACTTCTTATCCAATTTTTTTTTTAA
>CAXKVW010000944.1:25000-27500 GCA_964058825.1 Carex arenaria
CTTCGTACACTGCGTTGTGTGTACGCGTGGCTGCATATGCATTTGCTTCGGGGCAGGGCGCGCCACGCAAAGACGCCCTGCCCCCAACCCGTCGGGACTTCGTACACTGCGTTGTGTGTACGCGTGGCTGCATATGCATATGCTTCCGGGCAGGGCGCGCCACGCAAAGACGCCCTGCCCCCAACCCGTCGGGACTTCGTACACTGCGTTGTGTGTACGCGTGGCTGCATATGCATATGCTTCCGGGCAGGGCTCGCCACGCAAAGACGCCCTGCCCCCAACCTGTCGGGACTTCGTACACTGCGTTGTGTGTACGCGTGGCTGCATATGCATATGCTTCCGAGCAGGGCGCGCCACGCAAAGACGCCCTGCCCCCAACCAGTCGGGACTTTCGGTTACTTCGGGCCATTTTTCGGCTGCTTCGGGCCATTTTTCGGCTGCTTCGGGACATTTTTCGGCTGCTTCGGGCCATTTTTCGGCTACTTCGGCTACATTTTGGCTACTTCAGGCTACATTTCGGCTACTTCGGGGACTTTCGGCTACTTCGGGCCATTTTTTGGCTACGTCAGGGACTTTCGGCTACTTCGGGCCATTTTTCGGCTACTTCGGCTACATTTCGGCTACTTCGGGCTACATTTCAGCTACTTCGGGTACTTTCAGCTACTTCGGGCCATTTTTCGGCTACCTCGGGCAATTTTTCAGCTACTTCGGCCACTTTTCGGCTACTTCGGGTCCTTTTTCGGCTACTTCGGGCACTTTCGGCTACTTCGGGCCATTTTTCAGCTATCTCAGGCAATTTTTCGGCTACTTCGGGCACCTATCGGCTACTTCGGGCACTTTTCGGCTACTTTCGGCTACTTCGGGTCATTTTTCGGCTACTTCGGGTCATTTTTCGTCTACTTCGGGCCATGTACACTCCCGTGCGTGTACCTCAGGGGCCATGTACACCACCCGGCCTGCACATGGAGGGGCACCCTTTCCGAAAATCCTTGCCCCCTAATAGGGAATATGCATTTTGGGTCTCCAGCCACGCCCAGGGTTACCACCCCCTGGAAATCCCCCAGGTTTCCCCCCCATTTTACTTAGAAGTGCTAACGCTAAGGGCGCTACTGCACCAACGCTACTTCGGGCCATTTTTCGGCTACTTCGGGCCATTTTTCGGCTACTTCGGGCCATTTTTCGGCTACTTCGGGCTACTTTTCAGCTACTTCGGGCCATTGTCCGGCTACTTCGGGCACTTTCGGCTACTTCGGGTCATTTTTCGGCTACTTCGGGCCATTTTTCGGCTACTTCGGGCACTTTTCGGCTACTTCGGGCCACTTTTCGGCTACTTCAGGCTACTTTTTGGCTACTTCGGGATACTTTCAGGCTACTTCGGGGCATTTTCCGGCTACTTCGGGCACTTTCCGCTACTTCGGGTCATTTTTCGGCTACTTCTGGCCAATTTTCGGCTACTTCGGGCCATTTTCGGCTACTTCGGGCCTTTTTTCGGCTACTTCGACTACATTTTGGCTACTTCGGGCTACATTTGGGCTACTTCGGCTACATTTGGGCTACTTCGGCTACATTTCAGCTACTTCGGGGTACATTTCAGCTAATTCGGGGCCATTTTTCGGCTACTTCGGGCCAATTTTCGGCTACTACGGCTACATTTCGGCTACTTCGGGCTACATTTCGGCTACTTCGGGCACTTTCAGCTACGTCAAGTCATTTTTCGGCTACTTCGGGCACTTTCGGCTACTTCGGGCCATTTTTCGGCTACTTCGGGCAATTTTCGGCTACTTCGGGCAATTTTCGGCTACTTCGGTCCATTTTTTGGCTACTTCGGGCCATTTTCCGTCTACTACGGGCACTTTCGGCTACTTCGGGTCATTTTTCGGCTACTTCGGGTCATTTTTCGGCTACTTCGGGCACTTTTCGGCTATTTCGGGCCATTTTTCGGCTACTTCAGGCCACCTTTCGGCTACTTCGGGCCATTTTCCGGCTACTTCGGGCACTTTCAGCTACTTCGGGCCATTTTTCGGCTACTTCGGCTACATTTTGGCTACTTCGGCTACATTTTGGCTACTTCGGGCTACATTTCGGCTACTTCGGGCTACATTTCGGCTACTTCGGGCCATTTTTTTGCTACGTCGGGGACTTTCGGCTACTTCGGGCTATATTTCGGCTACTTCGGGCCATTTTTCGGCTACTTCGGGGCAATTTTCGGCTACTTCGGAGCAATTTTCGGCTACTTCGGGCCAATTTTCGGCTACTTCGGCTACATTTCAGCTACTTCGGGCTACATTTCGGCTACTTGGGGCACTTTCAGCTACGTCAGGTCATTTTTCGGCTACTTCGGGCACTTTCGGCTACTTGGGGACATTTTTCGGCTACTTCGGGCAATTTTCGGCTACTTCGGGCCATTTTTCGGCTACTTCGGGCTACTTCTCGGCTACTTCGGGCACTTTTCGGCTACTTCGGGCCATTTCTCGGCTACTTCGGGCTACTTTTTGGCTAC
>CAXKVW010000945.1:0-38783 GCA_964058825.1 Carex arenaria
GTATCTAGCTCCATTATGCTGATCCGTGTGGCCATGCCACAAAAATCTCCTTCTGATCTTGTCTAACCTTCCTATTACCCACTTCGGTAGGTAGCATGAATGTCTGCATAATGTATGTGGGCATTGCAGACAACACTACATTAATAAGCGTGATTCTCCCTCCTATAGAGAGCATACCTGTTTTCCAGCGTGCCAATCTCTGCTCTATTTTTTGGATTAGCAGATAGTAGTGTTCCTTTGTGAGTTTTTTTATCATAAAAATTATACTTATGGACTTCATGATTGTGTTAGGCACTTGCGGAGGAGGCTAGCAAGATGTGAAAAAGCCATATTAAAGTTGTTGATCTGGTACAAATTATTCATTCATTATTATATAAATTTAACAATCCAATGTGTTGTAATGTGAAAATTATTAGATATATAATATTAGTACATATAGTTTAAAATAGTTTGGATTTAATACACAATTTATTTAACTATTAAAAAAACTACATCACTAATTCTAATTTTGCGATTTCAATGAATTTTATCACTAGCTGACTAATAAATTATTTGATTATTAATACATCGCTTTTCATAATTAATATTTATTCGTTGGTATAGATAGGAAAAATAATTCTTGTAATTAATATTTAATTATTTCACTTTGGTTCGATTACATTATTGTATTTTTCTTAGCTTAATCAACTTTTATGCTATTGCATCCGGTTTAATCAAACTTTAATTTTTAATAAATTGACATGGCACCATATCGTAATTAAAAATCCGCGCACCATGTTAAGTGCCACCAAACTGAACGCCGCTTGGAGCTCTTCCTGCTTCTCACAATCTCACCCTTGCAAATATGCCAAAATGAATTCTTGTTTCTTACTCAAATCCATTTATTTCTCTCTTTAAGATTTTTGCTTGGCTGGCATTACATAATAGAACTTTGACCAAAGTAATATTAAAATTAGGAAATGGAGCGAATATGTTGCATGTGTTTTATGACCAAATCAAGACAGTTGTACACTTGACTTATAATTAATTATTTGTGGACTAATTTAATATATTAAATTTTCGGGGCATTGTCATTAATGTGCATATAGAAATTTGTGCAAATTTTAACGATTTTTTTATTAATAGGAAATATAAAATAAAAATAACGATAACGAGGAATGATTTTGGCAAATTTTGAAATCTAGGAAGAACTTATAACGTCCAGAACAATCTAGCTGGACGTTATAAACCATAACGGCCAGTTAATTTGATTGAATGTTCGCTAATTAACAAAAAAAAATACTATATCTAGTCATTATGAATGATAACGGTCAGCTATAGTTTTTTTTTTATACTTCAGTTCTACAACGGTATGGTCGAAAAAAATACTATAGCTGGCTGTTATCGTCCATAACGGCCAGACTTTTTTTTTAAACATGTTAATTAGCGATAATTTAATTTTGCTAATCAGGCCGTTGTAAATAATAACGTCTAGAGGATGTTATAAACAATCATGTTTTTTTTTCTACTTTTCAAAATCTCCGCAAAATATTTCTCAAAACTGATATTTTATTATTTATATTCTGTTATAAAATAAAGATAAACACATATAACAAAGAAGAAAGAATGTAAAGAATGGCTATCTCTTATTCATATATTTCTCATGTATGTCCAATACAAGATTACAATGCCTCTATTTATAGGCTACAAATTGTACATGAAAGCAATTACAATAATAAATAAGAAAATAAAATCCAAATAGTAGTGGACATAAATTCCAATGGTAGTGGGGTAGTGGGAAGTGAATGAGGATTAATATTGGGAGTTACAATATGAATGACATCCACACATTTATAATACATTCATAACACTCTCCTTTGGATGCTCATTCATAAGAATATGCCTCATTAAAACCTTATTAGAAAAAACCCTATGGGATAAAAACCTAGTGAAGAAAAAAGAGTACAATATTCTTCTAAATACGCAGCTACAACCTTACCCGGAAAATCCAGTGGGAAAAAACCATGGTTAAGGATAACATAGTGCATATTAACTCCCCCTCATTACAACATCAATCAAGACCTTTAAGTTGGCAAACTCCAATATTACGAACTAACTTTTCAAATATTGCTGTAAGGAGCGCCTTAGTGAATAAATCTGCCATATTCTCACTTGAACAGATTTGTTGAATATTAATAACATTATCCTGATTTTATTTGAGTAATACATGCAATATTATCTTCATATATGATCGTCAGGATCATTTCTCCATAAGACAAACCATATGTCTGACGAATGTGTTGAATCACAGATCTTAACCAAACACATTCTCGGCTTCGTGTGTTGCTAGAATAATATATATATCAGGTATTGTATATTCAACAAAAATATAAGTGCTCATATTGCACTAAGATATGGTTCTTCAGGACTAAGTAATTTTTCTTTCAATACACATGTAATATACTTTTCTTGATGTATAAAAATATTACTTCTCAAATGTTCAATTTACAATCCAAGGCTAAAAATTTATTCTTCCAAGATCTTTCATCTCAAATTCTTTCTTTAAATAAATTATTTATTTTAGAAGCTCTTCAGGAGTTAGGCATCTTAAATCCTTCAGGGATTTTTATTTAAATATCATTATCAAGCTAGCCATATAAATAGGCTGTAATAATATCTATTAGGTGCAAATCAAGTCCTTCATGGACTGCCAGATTAATTATGTACCGAAAAGTTGTTGCATCCACCACAGATGAGTATGTATGTTCATAATCGATTCCAGATCTTTGCGGAAAAACTTTGGGCTACAAGCCGTGCTTTATATCTTATAATTTTACACCTTCAGGTATTGGAACTACAGGTCCAAACACTTTTTGTTTTTCAAGAGAGTTTAACTCTGCCTCAATTTCACCTTTCTATTTTGGCAATCATTTCTTTGTCGACATTCTCTAATAGACTTCGGGTCATGATCCTCACTATTTATTATATTTAGCGCTATATTATATGCATTGACATCAATTTCATCTCGGTTCTTATTCCATTCATGATATAATTTATTGAGATCTCTTTATTTTCATGAATTGCAGATACCTGAGTTTCTGCTGGAACTCCAACATTACTTATAATTTGATTCTCTTCTGGAGTTTTATCTGAAATTATCATATCCTCGACTTGACCATTTTCATTCTTTGCTCTCTTTTTTTCGAGGATTTTTACCTTTGGAACCGATTGGTCTTCCACGCTTCATGCGTGCTATAATTTCATTAGTCTGTCCAACAGGGACATCAACTTTAATTGGAGCATTAGCAGTTGGTACATGTGATTTGGTCACTTTCTTTCAATCAATAAATGTGTCTGGCAATTGATTAGTAAATATTTACAAATGGATTATCTTTTGAACATTTAATTCACATTCTTTAGCATGAGGATCAAAATGAGACACTAATAATCCATACTAATATATTTTTCCAGCTGATTTTGTTTTTCTCCCCCTAAGGTTGGAAATATTGACTCATCAAAATGACAATCGGCAAACATAGCCTTCAATAAATCTCTTGTCATTAGTTCTATATACTTTATGGATATTCAAATCCAACATAAATTTCCAACCTTCTTTGAGTTCCCATTTTAGTGCGTTGTGGTGAAGCAATTAGAACATATATCGCACATTCAAAAATTATTATATGGGAAATATTAGATAGGTGACCAAAAGCTAATATCAAAGGGGAGGTTTTATTATAGCTAGTTGGCATGATGCGAATTAGTTTTTCTGCATGCAAAATAATATGTTTTCATTTTATGTATGAACATAAGCTACATGATGTTCAACATCAAATTCTAATATACATGCATTATATGAGAAACAAATTCACCAGCATTGTCTAGACGTATATTCTTAATTGAATAATCATAAAATTATGCTCTTAATCAAATAAATTGAGCGAATAATCTCGCAAACGCCAGGTTGTGAATTGATAATAAACATATATGTGACCATCTAGTTGATGCATCAATTATAACCATAAAATATCTAAATGGTCCACAAATGTCACCATGTATATGTTCTAAAAATGTAAGAGATTCATTTCGTATTTTCGCTGGTGATGGTTGAATAATCAACTTTCCTTGAGAACATGCTGCACATGACAATTCATTAGATTGAAGAATCTTCTGGTTCTTTAATGAATGTCCTTATGAATTCTCTATTATTATTATTTTTCGCATCATTATTGATCCGAAATGGTCCAACAGGTTATGCCAAACTATAAACATATTATTATATGTAAACTTCTGGTTTACAATAACATGTACTTCAATTGTACTAATATATGCGTAATACAAACAGGAGGAAACATAGACAATTTCTCTAATATGTATTTTTTTATTGGTTGTCTCAACATGATACCCATTTCGGCGGATATCCTTAAAACTTAACAAATTCCTTTGAGACTTAGAAGAATATATGCATTATCAATATAAATTTGTATTCCTCCATGTAACAACAATGCAGCTCTTCCGGAGCTTTCAATATATTATTTTTATTAACAACAATTGCAATTAACAAAAAGTAAAAAATAAAAAAAATACCACCATGAGAATGAAATCATAATTACAATATTATGGTAATGTATTAATTAATATGAATATTGTGCGGTACAGGTTTGTACAATGGCTACTTTTTTTTTTAACCAAGCAAATCCAAGACAGGAGACCAGTTGCACTTATATGAGTTTATGTTAGGACTGGTTTTTTTTTTTTACTTGGTTGGTTTGGTATCATATTAGTTTTGCCAAATAGTTGATAAAGCATAATTTCACCTGATTAGCTAAATAAATTTGATCTCTATCGACACTCTAACTGTACAATTTGACCTCAAACTAAATCTAAGACTGTATCAATCAAAACTAATAGACTAACAAAACTCAAAATAAATATGACTTCAATAATTTCAATTTTAAAAAAAAATAAAAAAAATATAAATGAATAACTTCGATTTGAAAGATAAAAATCACATTTATAAACAAAAACTTTCTCAATATTTTGTCTCCTTATTATGAGTACGTCAATAAAATATTACGGCGTACGACAGGTACGTGGCCAATAACATTTATCACCACAATGATAACATAAATTCTCTTATTTGCTATTATGTCAATTTTTCTTCTCATTATTTTTCCACTTCCGGTGGAAAAATGTGTCTTTTCTTTATTATCATATTCACATCTAAGAATTTGTCCACAAATTATTATCACATTATTTTTCACTTCTAGTGAAATTATTATGTTGTTCAATCATAAAAAGAGAAGAAATTTACTCAAACTATTTCTAAAAATCTTCTTCAGGAAGATTAATAATTGAAAAAAAAAAATATATGAGCATCACATAAATTTTTGCACTATTTAATTTTCTTCAGAAAAATTTCTTAAGATCTTCTTAATATTTGTTGAAATCTTCTTCGGGAAGACTAAATTATATAAATTTTCTTAAAATCTTCTTCCAGAAGATTGAATTATTGAGAGAAAAAATTAACATGAATATGTTAAAATTGAATACTATGACATAATGTTTTTTCTTTTTAATAATTTAATACTATAGCTGCGGGCCAATTGAATAGATATCCATGAATTTCATTACTATGGCTTCAGGCCAATTTCATTTCACAATACACCTTCAATTTCTCAATCACGTCATAACAAGAGGTCTTTTCATGGCTTAATTAAAAAAATAAATATAAAATTAACACGATATATGATACAAAGTTTTATGATCCTATTGAAAAAAATACAAGTTAGATCTAAAATTTATATTCAATAGGTATATATTTAAGCAAATTTTGTTAGATCTAAAATTAGACATTATGAAGAAAAATAAATTTCACATTAAATTTTTTTTTGTTTAACGTATGGCTTCGAGCCATTTGATATTAACATAATATAACATTAACTTTGATATACATTATTCAGATGGCTTCGGGCCATTTTATCAACATAATTTATATTCATATGGCTTCGAGCCATTTGATTAATATAATGTAATTGTAACACATAAAATGATCTTAAAATTTTGTTAAAATCTTTTTCAGGAAGATTTTTCTTAATATTTCTTGAAATTAATCTTCTTCGGAAAGATCATAATATATTTTTTTTAAATCTTCATTAGGAAGATTAAATCATTGTAAAAAAATTGCACATCATATAAACCTTGTTGAAATCTTCTTCAAGAAGATTTATTGAAATACTCTCAATATAATATTTGTATATCATGTAAATCTTCTTTAGGAAGATATCTTCAAATATTTTTATATTAATTTTGTACATCAAAAAAATCTTCTTCATAAATATTTCTTTAAATCTTCTCATATTAATTTTTTTGTACATCATATGAATCTTCTTCAAGAAGATTTCTTGAAATACTTTAAATTTTTCTTAGAATCTTCTTTAGGAAGATTAAATTATTGAAAAAAAAATTATACACCATAAAAAAAATATGAACCATATTGCACATCTTAAAATAAATATACATAAATTGATAACTGATTCCATTTAATAATTACTTATTAGAAGTATTATATGTATAAATGGAATTGAAATAAAATATATCAAGCTTACCTCGAATCTTCAACTAGTAGAGCTCTCGTGCTGATAACGTGTTATAAAATAAAGATAAACAAACATAAACAAAGAAGAGAGAATGTAAAAAATGGCTATCTCTTATTCATATATTTCTCATGTATGTCCAATACAAGATTACAATGCCTCTATTTATAGGCTACAAATTGTATATGAAAGCCATTACAATAATAAATAAGAAAATAAAATCCAAATAGTAGTGGACATGAATTCCAATGGTAGTGGAGTAGTGAGAAGTGAATGAGGATTAATATTAAGAGTTACAATATGAATGACATTTATCCATTTATAATAATACATTCATAACATATTCTTATTAATAAAAAATTTCGGCAAATTTTATGCTGTGCCGCGTGTTGATATGGAATTTGTGAAACTGATTGATTTTTCAAGGGATACAAAACCATTCTAACCAAACTATATGTACTAATATCATATTTCTAATAATCTATTTGATTCTATCCGTTCAAAACCATAATGTTCTTTTGATTTATAAATTATAAATTTATAATCGAAGCCGGTGAATTATTGTTCATTGTTTTATAATGGGGAAATTTCATGTATACCCTTCAGAAAATTTCAAATTATGTATATCGCCATCTAAAATTCATAATATCATATTTATCATTCTAAATTTCAAAAACTCACAAATGTACTCAATTTATTGCGGTTTCTATTAAAATTTTATTTAAAATTTACAAAGTAATATTACTCTTGATTAAAAAAATTATAACATACAAGAAAAATATACAGTCTTCTAATTAGTCAATTTTCAATAATATTTGAGTCATGTTTCTACTTGTGACATTTCAACAATGACATTCAGATTTATACTTGTGTGTACATCACATGTAAGAAAATGAACCATTTGCCTAGAATTCATAATTTCAGCTCTATCTAGTGTTAGGAAGAAAATATTAATATTTTAGTGGGTATAGAAGCATAATTCCTCTCAGTCTCTCACTCGGTGACCTCACTCTGACTCTCTCTTCAATTATTGTGGAATTACAATCTAGTAAAGAAACGGTAGGTGCTTTTTTCTCCTTGATCTCGCCAAATCTCTTGTCCGATCCGATACGAGGTGAGAATTCCTATCTCTAACCTAGATCTCACTAGCATCTCTTTTGCTGATCTCTCTTCTCTTTCCCAGCGTTAGTTACGTCGGTAACAAGTCTTATAGATCTAGAGAAGGTTCAAAGGTAATCTTTATTCTTAAATTGCTCATAAGAGGTTTTCTGTATAATCCGAAAATGTAGGTTTATTCTGATGTGTTTTAGAAGGTTTCTGTGTGGTTTTTCATTACTCTGTAGAAATGTAAAGGAGTTTTTATTCTTGCTCTTTTCCAACCGTGGCTACTCGCCTCGGTCTCTTCTAATCTGATTTGTCATAAAAAAAAAAAAAAAAAAAGGAAGAGAGAATAATTTTTTTTTGGTAATATTTAACTCTTTAAAATAAGTTTAGTATCCATCTATTTAACCTTGATACCCCAATTAGATGCTATTTAAGGAATAATATTTGGTGCAGAATACATGAGAAATATCCCATATACCTCTGAAACGTATGATAAATACTTCCATTCATTTACCCAGTAATTATCCCTGTCTTCTCTTTTTGTTTGTGAGAACGGAGGAATTTCTTTTGTGCAAATTGTGGAGTAGGGGCGAATGGAACTCCTATTGCTTTATAGGATATACGTGTAGTAATTTTCTTTTCTTTGCTTTTCTGTATTAGTAGATTTATTAATTCACAAGCCGAAAGATTGAAATGTCATTTTATATTCTTCCATTTATTATGTTAAAAACCAAATGTTCCTCTTTGTAATGCGACAGGTGTATTTTCATTTGGAATGGATCAGAAGACAGGTCGTGGGGTCAGTGCTGGTGGAGGCCAGAGCTCCTTGGGCTACCTTTTTGGGGGTGGTGAGGCCCCAAAGCCGACCAATGAGAGCAAACCATCTGTCGATAAATCGGCTTCTACCCCCCAGTCTCCAGCTGTAGATGTCTCCAAGCAGATACCAGCTGGTATTCAAGGCTCTCAGGCCAACAACTACCACCGTGCTGAGGGTCAAAATACTGGCAATTTTCTCACGGTACTTATAATACATCTCTGTAGCTATCACCTGTTTTCAGAGGTCATGCTGGGTTTTTAAGGTTTTGTACTGTTATGTGCTAAACCAGTTCTGGGTGATCCCAAACACATAATATATTTGTTCTGTTATATGCACGACTGGTACCAAATTTTGCGGTTCACAGACTTTCCTGTAATGGACATTTTGTTTCCATGGTACCAGCCTGTGTTTCTGTCTGGCACTGAGCAGTTACAACTCTGATCCAGTACATAGGATCAATACCTAACCCTTGTGTATATTAGTAATGTACAAATCCGGGTTGCATACTAATAATTTTTGGGCCTACTTACCGGGTACTGTTGATCTGACCAGTGTGTGTTACTACACACTGCTAGTGTTCTGGTAGCCTGGTGGCTAAACCAGCATAGGATTGAAATGCGACACTACAACTCTTGGTCATAATCAGATAAATATCGTTTTTCTGAGATATATTTTCATATTGTGTTATTTATTTTAGGATCGACCTTCAACTAAGGTACACGCAGCACCAGGTGGTGGCTCCTCTCTTGGTTATCTCTTTGGTGGCGGCGGCAATTGATGCTTTGCTTTTAGAGAGGAAAATGCTTCTGCTTATCCTACCTTGCTTATCTTGCCTAAGTTCGTATTTTTTAACGTACTTCTGCTTGTATTTGGAGGTTTTTAACTCGTGTTGGACTAAGTGGTCTTGTAGTTGCATTTGTCATATTAGCCCCTCTACCTTATATGTGCCTGATTGTGTTGTGTTGATTTGATGATGATGTTAATTCTCTTAATTGATAAGCAGGTGTCAGCTCTTGACGTATTTGATGTTAGTTTTTCTCTTAGGGGCTTTAGGGCTTGGAGCTTAGACAACATTTTAATTGATTTTTCTTTTCTTCAGTTGTTGTTTGGGAGGGGGGCCTGGGGGCCAATTGGCTTCAAATATAACCGGTGTTGAATTGATCCTTTGTCGTATGTACAGAGGCGGAGTTAGCAAGGGATTATAATTGACCCTCATTTTTTTTCAAAAAAAATTGTACTAATGTATAATTTTGTATATAATTTACAATAAAATGTCATGAAATGGTAAAAATGACCCTCATTTTTCACGAAAAATTTTATATAATTGACTCCCATAGTTCGAAAATTTGAGTATGCAAATTTTTTTATATGATTGACCTTATAGTTCGAAAGTCTGACTCTGCCCCTGGGTATGTATTGTTTTTTCGAGTATACTATTGGCATTCATGGTTAGTCTCGGGTGGTTTTGTCCTTGATAAATTTACTTCCCTTTTAAGCTTAATTTTTACTAACAGGTATGCGTTAAGCCATTGCATTTGACTATGAGAATTCAGTTTTTAGGATTATAATAGATAGTGATACCGATATGTTTCTTATAAAATTCACTGAATGCTTTGGTTTTCCAGTTTTGGATCTGAAGTTGAGGCAATTATCGAAGCCCAAGTTTAGCTACAATTGCGTGATTTTGATTTTTACCTTTATTTTTGCACAACATATCATTAATAGATAAGAGGATCTGAATGTGTATTAGTTACTAACTATACAATATAAACTTAATTATACATTTTAACGATGGTCTTTTTGGATAGGCTAGCTAATTTGGGTTGGTTTTTAATTTGTATTAATTATTTATTTTACTGTTAGGAATATAAACTGGTTTTGTGAAACGCAACAGAAGCCTGTGAACAATGTTCACTTTTTTCAAAAAGAAAAAAAAGAACTAGTTAATATGAACAATACTAAAATGATGGTAAAATGTGGCAGTTGTATCGCAATCACAGCGACAAGCCATAAATAAATATGATAGCACATTCTTGGCCCTCTGCAAAGATGGGAAAGAAAACAAAAGAAGAGAATAACAGAAACTTGATCTATTCCATCTCAAGCTAAATGTTTTGTTCAGTTATGACTACTGAGCATGATCTTTGCACTAGTAATGCAAGCTACAAGATATTGATCAAACTGAAAAATCATTTGGAGTATTTTCATCTCTCTGCTATGGAATCATGTACTACATCAATAATTAGTGAGAAATATCATTGACAACAAACCATTACAATTTTTTTTTAAATAGAGCTTTGCAGTGGTATACAATCTGATGAAAGGATTTGAATACCATATAATCTTACAGGTATTATTATTTTTTGCCTTCAGATGTTACATTATTGTTTTCACCACCAACTTTCATTTCGATCAACGCTTGCTGTTCTTCGTCATCTATCTCACCTCCTGAGTCGTCCTCGGATACAGCCTTCGGTTTAGTTGTTGATTGTTGGTACATAATACCCCCAAAAACACATATCAAAATTCCAACTGTTCCCACCACCCTGGAATGCTTATACCAAACCAGTAAATTAACCACAATGGTAAGTAATTTGTTGACTATACCAAGAACCGTAAATCCAGTGGCTGAAATCGCCTTTCTACAAGAAAACCCAAAAAATGAAATTGACAGCCCAAATATACACGACAACCCAACTGGCAAGATAACCTCAAATGTATACCAGTTGGGCACAGTATGAGAGAGACTATCACTCCTCATTTTTTTGATCTCCCCCATTATGAGCACCTCAATAGGAAATAATATCAGAGCCTCCAAGTTATTGTACAAAACTAGCCCCCATGTATTAAGCCCAATTGTCGAGACTACGTGTTTAATATAAACAAAATCAATAAACATACTAATAAGATACGCAAAAGCCCAGCCATATGCTTTCAGGGTAAACTGGTAATCAGTAAAAACGTAAATCAAACCTCCACCAAATATAACTGCCAAGGAAAGCCAGGTTTTTATACTCGGCCATGGCTGGTTCAGAAATAGTGTTTCACCAACTGCCACAAAAATTGGCACAGACGACCGGAAAACAATAAATGTATCCACATTTGCATTAGAGAGGAGCTCACTATTTGTAAAGATAGAGAGGTAGAAAACCACAGCAGCGGGTAAAAACTTCAACATGGTTTTGATGTTTAATTTGTCGAGCTCGATTAGGTTAAAGCAGCCACAAATTAGAACTCCTAGCACGCTTGTCAGATATTGTAAAGCAGTTAGCGAGCCAGGATAGGGGAATTTTGTGACAGCCCATTTGTTAATGATACTGAGGAGAGAAGCTGATATGCAATAACCTAAAGCTATGCTATAGACTGATAGTTGGTGGAATAGGGTTTCTAATGTATACTTCCATGTCGAGTTTGTGGCAGTTGAGAGAACTGAAGAATCATCACTAGAGGTCTCATTTGCTTCCGGCATCTGTAGATGTACAGACATTACTGGGTTCAGTCAAATGTGAAAAAAAGGGGAATGAAATTTGCAAGTATATTAATATTAGGTATTGTAACTGACACACTGACTGTTAATAATAATATAATACAGGAAGTATAAAAAATAAACAGGTACAGATATATTAGCACGTGCTTAATGAAGTCAAAAGCTGACTTTGTAAAACCAATGCCAATGTAGACAACGAATTAAAAAGGTGAAATGCACACTAACCATAGCAAACTTCTATATTTGAATCGACACAGTTTGCACAAATGCCCTTGCTGCCAATTCCAGGTACTATCAAAACTATAAAAAAATGTTTAAGAAAATTTGATATTTCTGTAAGATAAGCTTGTTTCCATTAGCACATATTATAGTGATCACTTCATGCAAGTCCCAGAAATGCCTCCTCCTGCAAGATTATTTGAACAAATAATAAATTAGATGCCTCCTTTTAAAAAATAAACATGCAGTAATACTGTTTACCCAACAACCAAAAGTTGAACATAATAAGGACCATTTTGACAGTGCAGTATTGATCTTTTTTGGAGTATAATAGGAACACCATATAAAAAAGTTTGTACCATTGAGTCTGACCAACTAGTTTCTTTTATTCATGGGTTATGTTGAAAGTATGAATAAACAAAATATGAGCTTATGGGTTTGCTATTTGGCACTTGAAGATGCAGATATCAAGCGAGGAACTTTTATAGTTGTAATAGCAAGTATCGAACCTGCATTTTGCCAACAATCTAAAAGGTACCGTTGCATTGCATTTGATCCCGATCAATTTGGATATGTAAAATTATCGGATCTGAGAAAAGAAGAAAGGTTTAACGACGAAAGCTGAGAAAAGAAACAGAGAAAAGATCACTTTCCTGAGAAGGATTTGGCATTTCAAAGCTCGATCGAATCAATGAACAATTTATTCATCTCACTGGTGAAGCTCTAAGGATTGGGAATTCTGAGATATATACGAATCGCTCAATTCGATTCAAATTCATTCGTATACTTCAGCAAACCCGGTCCCGACCGGGGAGAAAGGAGAAACGAGAAAGGCCCAGTAATTTTCAAACAGGATAAACAAATTAAACAGGGATAGGTCCAGAAATAGTGCAAGCCCAGTCCAGTAATTATTATTTTTCAAAACAGGTATGGGTTCTTATTTTTCAAAATCCAGTAATTATTCACACAGTGTTTTAAAAAAAAAACGGTTGTTTAGTCCGAATAATCGGCCGACTAATCGTTGGCGGTTAGCCAAACCGTTACAAACAGACTTATCAGAAGTTTAATTTTGCGGTCGAGACTGACTAATCGGCCGATTTGTCTGATTAATCAACCGTTTTTTGTTTATGCAATCGGTTAGTCGGTCATTTATATTATTCTTTTTTTTTCTGCATTTATCTGTTATATGCATTATACTTTGGCTTATCTTATGTAAATATTTTTTAAACGACAATATCATTAAACTTGATTAATTATTAATAAAATTAAGTTAAAATAAGTTTATTCAATAAGTTGATAAATTAAATTATTATTTTTAATTATTAATATATGTATATAATTTTAATGAAAACATAAAATTGTTCGTAAAATTCTGATTAATCAGTCATATATCAATTAATCGCTTGACGGTATTTTGTAAAGAAATAAATATGCTATTATTCCAATGGAATAACATGTTCCTGTTATTCCAATCTCAACCATTCAAAATTTTCCATATGCGAATCTCAATAAAACAACTTTTTCATGCACTAATCTCAGTGAAGTTGAATGGTTGAGATCAGAATAACAGGAACCTATTATTCCATTAGATTAACGGCAAATTTATTTCCATTCCGTAACACCTAACATGGTGTCAGTGGATCCACTCATACCATTTTTTGGTGACACAAAATTACACCATTCATTTTTAATGTTTTAGAAGTCTAAACATTTGATCCAAATCAATCAACATGATCTCCATATTAAAATGTACTTATATACCAAATTTTACTTGTTTTTGAATATTTTTACTATTTATTAAGTATTTTACAAAATCGTTGTTTTCAGACTATTGAATTTTTGTATCCATCTTAATAAATAGTAAAAAAAATTTATAAAAATGTAAAATTTGATCTACAAGTACATTTTAATATATCCAACACGTTGAATGATTTGGATTGACGATTTAAATTTTAAAAATATATGATGTAATTTTGTATCAACAAAAAAATAGTATAAGTAGATCTCTATTTACAAATTACAATAATGATTTAAATAAAAATTTCTGCCTTACATATAGTACTCTCTCAAGTACAAAGTACAATAGCAATTAATTAACATTAACAAACCAGCACATCAAATTTAATTCTGTGGTGCGCACCCTCCCTATACTATAATCTATATTATAGACTAGATGGTAGGGAGTACAGTGCATTTCAACCTCAACTTGATCAGCATTTAATTTGTATATGGAGTTGAGTAACTACCAAAGTTCTATCTAAAGTTTTTACTAGATGGAATTATTATGTAAAGATGATTACAACGCTGTAAACTTCATGTAACACACAAATTATATAACTGATGATTTTGACTATATTGACCGTCAAAAGTTGTTTACATAATGGAATTCTCTGGTAAAAATATTGACATTGCTGTTATAATTTTATGCAACACGAGAGTAGTATATCCTTTTGTTTTGATTCTATTATATATGCGCGCATGAAATTAAAACAACACTGCTAATATATTTGTTCGAAATTCTCCTGGAGCAGAAACACAAAGAATCACCGAATGATCAGTAAAATTCTAATAAAACAAAATTAAAGCATCTTCCTGTCTGATTTTTCATTTATTGCTGCAAAACAGGACCAAGAGTACCAGTAGCTGTTGCTATCGCTAAAAAGAGAGATTAGACCTCACTGATCACTGGTCCCACCAAAGATTCCTAATTAATCAGCCATTATTAATCAGCGGCTCAGATCGCGTGCGGTACGGACGGGACAACCAATTTAATACGTACCAGATCCTCTGCGTCCTAAATGAACATAAAATACGTGTGCCTATTTCCTGAATCGTCACATAGAATCCGAATACCACCGATGTGGGTCCCATCTCTGGCTGGCGTGCAAGCGCAGTGGGGTCGAAGTTTAATTTAATTGAAAGGCGTAGATGGTAGAATAGGACTATAGGAGGTGTCGCAGCTCACCGTATCCGTTGGATGGAGGGAAGGGTCGGGATGCAAAATACGGACAGGGCTGACAGACATAAAGAAGACGTACGTTGGCGGCGGAAGAGACGTAAATCAGTCAAAGGTGGTCGTGGTGTCGGTACGCGCATCCTCTGCATTAACTCAAAAAAAGATTTTTTTTAGTTAATGAATCTGAACCGTCTGATTTTAAACGGAGCCAATCCGGCTCCTGCCTATAACGTGGAGGCCTTCCAATATTAGTACGGATCTAATCTGCACGAATCTTTAAACATTTCAAACTGTTAAGATTTATTAACTCGAAAGATTCCTTTTGACTTAATGCAGGGGATACGAATTCGCGGTGTCGTTCCGAGATATTTAATTTAGTGGCCCCGAGACGGCTGACGGCGGCAGTGGATTTGTACTGTTTTCATGATTTCTTGCGCAGCTCTATCCGAAAAGGTTTAATTATGCTAGGAAAGTGCATTTGTTTTTTCTTTCTACATATCCTTTTTAAAAATAAATAAATTATATAAGTATTTTAATTATTTAAAATTCTATTTTTTCTTAAAAAAAACATATCAAAATATATAAATATAAGGTTATCATTTGACAATTTTTTTTAAAATTTGATAATAATTAATCATAATTAATGATTAATTATTAGTTACATATCATATCCACAGTATAAGTTAGAACACGGTTTCATTATATGTCAACTAATTTAAAATGTAAGTGCAAATCTTAAGGGCCGGTTCGGAGGACTCTAAACCCATAGGAATTTGAAGGATTTTGAATCTGGTAGGAAAAAAATTCACTGGACTGTTCGGTTGCATTTTTCTGTGGAGATAGGATTGAGTTATATTCCCAAATTAAAACCCATCTCTTTGTTATTTTGTGGGAATAAAAAAATTTGATCAGACTTCATTTTTTCTTTCCCAAATGTTATTGTTCTATCTTCACTAGACAATATTAATTCATGTTATGGCGATGATGACATGCTGACATTTATTTTATTCTTTAGATTACATAGTTGCTTTGAGAGCATATAAAAAAACATTGTGAGATCATCTCTATTTTAATAATTGTAAAAAATATTATGTCAAGTCAATAACTCTAACAATTATTTTTGAACATTTCTTAATTATATATGTATTTAAACAAATCACAAAAATTTAGACTTTATCGAATTGTTTATATTTATGAATACAGACATGTTATCATGCATAGAAGTTATAACCATTAAATCTTTTCACATAATTTATTTTTCTAATTACAAAAGAACCTTCTCACTTGTAAAAAAATAATATAATGTTTTTTTGTTATATTGTAATATTGTTATCGAATAATCATAATTATTTTTCCCTAAATTTTATTGTGGGTTGATTATTAGCTATTATTCATAAAATTATTGTTGATAATTATACTTGAATAAGTACAATTTCTCACTGATATATTTTTCAAATTAGAATTTCCATAACTTCGACACAACTAAACACTCATTTCAGCACATTCCCAAAATTTCATTTAATTGAATTATTGATCATTTTATTAATAGAGAAAATTGTATTATTTATTTAATCTAATTGATAAGCAATGTTATGTTTTACCTATGGATGTGATTGGTTTGTATCAGGCAGGTCCTCTTATAATTCTCTCGGAGACCGATATTTCACAGGAGGACGACAGCTACTCGGATTCAGAGGTCGATCTCTCTCTTGGGTTAGAGGGTTCAGACCTGGCTGATCATCTCCAGGACAGGGCTGGATGTGATGCTGCTGATGCCGCTTATTATGCTGCCCACAATCCTTCTACAACTAATTCCTTTGTTTCTTCCCCCAGTTAACTAGATATTAGTATAATGGTGTACCTGACCTCCATTTTGTGGTGTTTGTTACCAGTACCATTAGTCATTTCTATGCTATATTAGTCCTTTACATTTTATGCATATTACCCCTTTTTTGTATTACAGGGGTGTCTGTTTTTAGTTAGTTGATTTCCTCAGTGTTGTAGTAACTACTATTGTAAGAACATTTTGGGTTTCTAATGAAACAGGTGGTATAACCACTTTCTTCAAAAAAAAAAATAATAATAATAATTAGTAAGTAATGTTATGCAATTATTTAATCTACTGATTTACATGCATTATTGATAAATTTTTAATAAAGAAAATTGTATAATACCAAACATTTTAGAAAGAAAAATATAATTTCCCATAATTAATCCCACAGTACAACCGAACACTCATTTAGGATATTCCCACGATTAATCCTGTGCATACCCGCACCTATGGGTTCCCGCATTTTAAAAACTGAGTTCCTATTCCCATCAAATCCCATTCCGTGTAATCCTGTGACATCCGAGCACGCCCTAAATGTATGTCATAATGAGTTTATCTTAAAAAAATGTAATGTTTTTAGTTTGCTCTGAACAATAACTGTTTCCCTTTTTTATTTGGTGGTTGAATTTTCCATACAATGATTTTTTATAATGCCGAATATAAATTTTACAATTCACCAAAAAAAAATGTATTTTTGAATGTAAAATAAGATCAATGACTTGAAATCTTTTTTGAGCTTTCCTTTCAAAACCATTTTAAGTATTATGAAAAACAACTTAGAAAACAAGAAAATCCTATTATTTTTTATTTACCATCTTAATATTTTAAAATCCTGACCTTACTACCGATCTTTTGGAAATTCAAAATCTACTGTTAATGCAGATCAAATTTGCACAGAAGATCACCTATCCACGCAGATTGAATCAATATGGAACTGACCCAAATTGGAGCACGAACTGGACTAGATTGGGTGGTAAAATTTAAATTTTGAAGCAAAGATGATGGTTGTTTAATTTTAATTTATTTTGATGGTAAATAAAAAAAAAAATCGGTCATCATCATATCATTCTCATCAAATATCAATATTTTTGAAATATTATAAAAAAAGAAGATATTATTTAAATAATTTAGTAGCATTTAGTTTGAATTGTTGAGATACGGACCGTGGAATCGAAATTGGAATTCTCTCAAGTAACTTAAAATTGGGACCGTCCAATAGAAGCCTGCACTTAAATGATCTATAAATTCGAGTCAGTTCGGATTCAAACTCAAATTTCATTAACCTCCTACTCAATGAAACATCGTTCCCATTAATTTATCCCGCATAAATTTTGGGAAAACATTGAGCGGTTGAGAAACGGTGCACTACCCCCCTTAACCTTCCCGGTCCAGGAACAAAAACGCCATCAGCCAGGTCCATCCAGAATTTCCATTTAAACCCCGCCGTCTGAGCGCCGCCGTAGTGCACATGGGCCTACCCTGTGGCTGCCCGCGGGCTAAAAAACGTAGGGCCTGGAGGTTTCGTCGGGATCGCACGTGCCTATCGCCGATCAGCACTCCCCTGATCCGCCACGTGTCTCCTCTTCCCGCCAACAGTAACGATTGCCGCTGCGGCTTGAGCTGGCACCTACATTCGAATTCGCTTCCTCTGAGATATCTCAAACTTTTCGTGATTTTTTGGAATATCTCAATCGTTAAAATACTTTCTGCACGAATCCAAAGCTCCAATAAAACAGGCCCCCTACGCTGCCCCGAATAGACACCGGACACGTCGGTCACGCAAAAATTGAGATATCTCAGAGGTTACGGACTCCCTACATTCTAGGAGCTACACTGTTAGTCTTCCTTTCCTATCGTAAAAATTATGCGAACATTTACTTTGCGAGAGATTATGCGTCATATTTTTCAACCGTTAGATCTGTTTGAACGGCTCGATGTCGAGTTTTTACGGAGCCTTTCTATGCGAAGAAGAGCTGAAGGGGGCATGCAATTACCGGACGGTTCTGATTCCGTGGGTTGTGTATCGCCTAAGCCCTTAGATGCTCCTATTCAATGCTGGGACCTACATATCATAACCAAACGACAAAAGTTCTCGTATTAATTAATTTATTTTTTGCTTTTCTTTTTTGTCTGATATGTCTTACTAAAGGAATAAATGTTGACTTGAGAGTAGGTCAGATCGATGGACATCGCCGACCTAGGTTTGATTTAATAGGTGTGATAACTGTTTAATATGCTTTGAGCGCAAAATTTTAAATTTGGCGCTGTCTGCTTTGATTTTCGTACTCACAGGTTTTAAGATGGGTAAAACGTACCGGTTACAGAGTTTGTTGGAAATTTTTTATTAATAGAAATTATAAAATTCAAATATACAAAAACAGAAAAAGTACATGCATTGCAATAAATATAGTAAGATCGGAGGCAGCAACAACGATCCATCTATTTATAGATCGGAGTCAATGACTCCGATCCATAAATTTAATATTTTTTTTATTAAAACTTGATCAAATATGACGTCTTTCTTACAGAATTCAATATAATTAATAAAAAAAATATAAAACTATGGATCAGAGTCATTGACTCCGATCCATAAATGGAAGGATCGTTGCCAGTGACTCCAATCTTACTATATTTGTTGCAATTTAGATATTCTTTTTATTTTTATATATTTGAATTTATAATTTCTATTGATAAAAAATTTTCGAGCTTGTTGAACATAAAAATAGATCCGATGATCATCAAATCCACTCTATTCTCATAAATGTTACATTTTCATGTCTTTTCTAGTTGTAGGCTTCTAGGGCACTATCATCGAATATCGCAACAATTTAATGATACGATACAAAAAATAAAATAAAATAAATTTAATGTACTTTCACTTGACGGTATAGTGTGTTTAAGACTAGATCACTTGATTTTATAATACAAAACTCAAAATAGAGATGCATCTCTCAAAAGCATTTGCTCTGATATGTCGAGCAAATCTATAAATGGTTGGAAAATTAGGTTCTATTCGGCAGATAGTGGAAATAGGAATGAGTTTGGAATTTAAACTGAGTTTTATTGTGCTTGTGGGGAAAGAAAAAATTCAGTTCATTCTCGTGAGATTTAGGATGTGTTCGGCTGCACTTGGAGAATGGAAATGAGTTAGAGTTGAGGTTCATTTTGAACTAACAAAATATTGTACGTTTAAGAAAAAAAAATTCAATTTAAGTAAATTTTTTTTTTCTCACACGTACAATAATTGTCGAACAAGCTCTTGTGTTTGTGGGAATAGGAATTTTTTTTTCCACGCGCACATTCTGACATTTGTTACAAATGATGAAATTAATCTGCAAACATATGGGTGCGGGGAACTAATTTGCTGTTATTCTCAAGAAATAACAGAAATCTGTTATTCAAATCTAAATCATTGGATTTTGTTGAGATGCTGCATGAAAAACTTACTTCTTTGAGATGCCTGCATGTTAACATTCCTGTTATTCCTTGAGGATAACAGCAGATTTATTTCCATGGGGGAGTTATAAGTCATTTTGATTGCGTTACACATCAATTCGAGCACATTACAAGCACATTATGTGCCTGTTATATATACACCTTAATGTGCATCCAGTGCCTCATAACACACTTAGGGTCTGTTCGGCTGCAACCGGAGACGAGAATGGGCACAGGAACGGGTAAATAGTAAATATTGGGTTACTATTCACGCGGGATTGCAGCCAAACAGACCCTTAATGCCTTAAAAATTACATTTTTGGCCATTAATTAAATTTTGATCAAACTATATATTCTTAAAATGAGACAAAATTTTGAAAGAACAAATTATTGAACAAACTTGAACGTAAAGATGAGTGAGTTACAGCGCACTAATGCAACTTTAACATATTATTGAACACACTTGCAACGATATTAATTATCCATCAAGAAGAGTCTTAGTTATTTTTTTTTTAATTGTCACCTCAGCATTCAAGGACTTGAGCTTAACTCAACACTTGTCAATTTTTTTAAAACTAATTGCGGTTCACCATTAAGATTAATAATTAATTAAAATAAGATTGTTGATGCTGATTGATCATCTTAGTCACAAATTGATTGAGTTCATACGAATTTTGGTGACTACGTGAAAGATAAATAAAATATTATTAGTATTAACATTTATGATTTAGCAAATTAATTAAAATATTCAAAAGAAGCAGTAAGTCTGTGAGTATCTATATTCTATCATCTCGTAGAAGTAATTACATGAAAAAAAATAATGCCATGTATAGTAATTAACCAAGGAATAAAGTGATTTCTAGGAGCATATATATAAACAAGTAGCTAGTGATAACATACAAACTCCACCACAATTAATAGATATATCATATATGCATCGACGGTTCCAGACAGATCCAACTTAGTGCTAATTAAAATAATGCAAAAATTGGTTCCCTCTAATTATACCTTAGATCCGATTGATAAATGGTCCATCATCTACAACAAATTGCTGCACGAACCATGCTGGGCACCACAGATGTTAATTGACAGAGGAGTTTTCGCTTTGTGCATCGCACGAATACTGGGTAGAGTTGTTTCTCGTCTATATATATTGTCTGTGTGCCGCTGCGTGTAGGGCTGATTAATGAGCGAGCATGAGCGAGTTGGAGTATGCTCATGCTCGGCTCATTTAGTTAATGAGCGAGTTAATAATGAGCGGGTTGTTAATGAGCGAGTCACGAATTATTAGCATGAGCGAGTAGGGCTGATTAATGAGCGAGCATGAGCGAGTTGGAGTATGCTCATGCTCGGCTCATTTAGTTAATGAGCGAGTTAATAATGAGCGGGTTGTTAATGAGCGAGTCACGAATTATTAGCAAGCTAAGAAATAAAAAATTAATTTTCAAAAACTAATTTTTATTTATAGAATTTAACAAATTGTCATAATCCAATATAATTAAACATTACATAATTTAACAAAAAATTGTCTATAAGCAAATTTAACAAAATCAAACAATAAATTTGATTTGGAGTGTAAGTTTAGGTTAGGAGATTTTTTTATTTATTCAATTTTAATTTTAATTTAAGGAATTGGGATTAAATGTGGTATGATTAGATGTGGCAGTTTCTTAATGAGCGAGTTGGGATATGCTCATGCTCGCTCATTAAATTAATGAGCGATGAGCGAGTTGTTAATGAGTTTTTTGTGAGTGAGTCACGAGTTATGAGCAATTTATTCACCCCTAGCTGCGTGAAGTAAAAATTATTCTGTCAATATCTTTGCTGGGATACATGCAGGAAGGATAAAAAAACCTAAGAGAAATTAAGAACAAGCTGCACGTATCTAAATTTGTATTTGTAATTGGCCTTTCCTTTCTCTATAGCTATACTGCTATAGCACTTAGATTTAGGTAATTAATAATTAATTAGCATCTAAAAACCTTATTAATGGTAAACCATATATCTTCTTTGTTTTGGCTATTTAAGCACCCCCTCTACTGTCCCTTTCCTCTCAACTTCTACCGTTTCATTTCTCATTTAAGTTTCAATGGCACAACTACAGTTCTCAGACTCACTAATCTTCCTCTCCTTTCTCCCCTCTTCTTCTTCTCCATTTACTATTCTTGTTATCTTTCTCTTTTTCATCTGCTTTCTTCTCCTCCACCCTGGAGGCCTTGCTTGGGCCCTCTCTCTAATCACCACCACACCCTCCTCCTCTGTCATCCCGGGCCCATCTTTCGGTCTCTCTAACATACTGTCTTCCCCTCTTGCACATCGCATCCTTGCATCTCTCTCGAAATCTCTCCATGCAACCCCTCTCATGTCCTTTTCTGTCGGTCTCACTCGGTTCATCATCTCCAGTCAACCAGACACCGCAAAAGAAATCCTAACCTCTGCAAACTTTGCCAACCGACCCATTAAGGAAACCGCATATGAGCTCCTTTTTCACCGTGCCATGGGTTTTGCACCGTACGGTGATTACTGGAGAACTCTGCGCCGGATCGCTGCCTCTCATATGTTTGGTCCCCGTTGCATAGCTGCATCGGGGTCTCACCGACAGGTAATCGTGGATCAAATGATACATCAGGTGAGACAATCCATGGAGAAAAATGGGGAGGTGACGGTTAAAGGGGTTTTGCACTTTGGGTCTTTGAACAGTGTCATGATGAGTGTGTTTGGAAGGATGTATGAGTATGGCAAAGGAGGAGAAGGAGATGAACTGGAGAGTATGGTTAGAGAGGGGTATGAGCTTCTGAGTGTGTTTAACTGGAGCGACCATGTACCGTTTCTCGGGTGGCTGGATTTACAAGGTGTGAGGAGAAGGTGCAAAAGATTGGTAAAAAGAGTTGATGTTTTTGTAGGTAGAATTGTGGAAGAGCACAAGCAAAAGAGGAATTTGCAGGGAAGTGGAGTTGCTGCAAGAGACGGTGACTTTGTCGATGTTTTGCTCGGTTTGCAGGAGGAGAAGCTCTCTGATTCAGACATGGTGGCTGTTCTCTGGGTAAATTTATCTTGCTAACTTTTTTTTTTCCCCATTTCTTGCTAGTTTTAAGTTTTAAGTAATAACAGTACTTAAAAAAAAAAAAATAGATTTTAGAAAGAACAAAGAAGAAAGGAATGTTTCTTAAAAGCAGAGTTACTTTTTAGTGTAATGTTGTTTTATGAGGTTAATTAATGTTCAGCTCATTATTGATTTCTTGTATTTTTTTATTCTCAACTCTCAAGTCATGAGACAAAGAAAGCATGAATTTTATTGTCATCACTTGATAAATATATTCTAATTAATTTGAATTTAAACATTCCTATAGAAAGTTAGAAACTGTTCATAGTTCAAGTTAATACTCAATTAATTTTTTATTTTAAGGAAAAAAAATGTCTTGTGGTCTCTGTTCCAAAAGACTACTGGCCATATAATTAAATAAAATCTCAGAAGGTTACATAAATCTGTTCCCTAGTATCTTTTTTCCTTTTATTCCATTTTGTTCTCATACATTTTGTTTGTTTTCAAAATTTGTCATGGTGTGCTTTGTGTGAGCTACCTGTCTAGTTTCCATCTTTGGCCGTCGCTATTTCTTTTGTCACTTTGTACACTAATATTAGTTCCCCTGGATCCGACTCTGCTGCTTTTCTGAGAGAAAAGCAGCCTGCTGCTTTTCCGATCTCAACCATTCAAAATTTTCAATTTGCGTATCTCGATAAAGTAACTTATCTATGCACAAATCTCAACAAATTTGAATGGCTGAGATCGGAAAAGCAGCAGAGTCCGATTCTAGTTCCCCTAACCTAAACATGTTTATGTGGTCCCACATGCAGAGATGTTCCTCCGATATTTATAAAAATTGATCTCAGATATCACTATCACTCTATCACACTAGTTGTTAATTCAGGTTATATATCAGAAGAGTAATTTAGCATGACGTCTGATATTTATGTTATTGTAATTTATCTCAGGAAATGATCTTTAGAGGCACTGACACAGTTGCCATTCTCCTAGAATGGATAATTGCACGAATGATTTTACACCCAGAAATCCAATCAAAAGTCCAATTGGAGATCAGCTCTGTCACTGGGCCCCACAGATCAGTATCAGATTCTGACATACCTCACCTCCCATATCTTCAATCCGTTGTCAAAGAAACCCTACGCATGCACCCTCCGGGCCCACTCCTCTCCTGGGCCCGGCTAGCAATCCATGACTGCCACATTGGCCCTCACTTTGTACCAGCTGGTACAACTGCAATGGTTAACATGTGGGCCATAACTCACGACGAGTCAATCTGGTCCGATGCGGATGTGTTTAAGCCAGAACGGTTTATGGACCAGGATGTGAGCATAATGGGTTCAGATCTTAGACTCGCCCCGTTTGGGTCAGGTCGGCGTGTCTGCCCCGGTAAGGCAATGGGACTTGCTACGGTGCACCTATGGCTCGCACGTCTGCTTGAGAACTTTACATGGGTCCCGACCGAGGCGGGGGTAGATCTATCAGAATGCCTGAAAATGTCAATGGAGATGGAGAAACCTTTGGTTTGCAAGGCTGTACCAAGAAATCAGTTGTAAAATCGTACCGGAAACGATCAACACGATCGATCAAGGTTTTAGTTTCGTTTATGACCATATATGCTTTGGATATGACCAAAGTTATATAAAGTTTTGTATACCAGTATTAATTAATTAGCTTACTGATTAAGCCGGTGTTTAGGGTGCTTTAATTTTGTAATGTTAACATAGGTGATGGTTTTAATTAGAGCTATGTTATTTATATGTTGAAGGATATACATATTATGTGGTGGTAAACTGGTAAAGCTTTTGTTGGTTAGTCACTGGTACTTACAAATGTGGTAGGTTAATTAATCTATATATGTATGTATGCTTCCTTTGTATTAGTAATTAATTAATTAATCTATATACAATATGTCTCTTTGGAGTGGCCTCAATAATTCCTTGTATACAAGAGATTGCAGATTCGAAATAATGAAGGTTCCCGTAATATTTAAAGTTAATAAGTTTGATTTCATCCTTATTTGAAAAATATATATATTGCGACCATGCAAATTGGATGCTTCGAGAGAGGAATTTAAGAAAGAAATCACAAGCTACACGAATAAAGGCTAAAAAGTATATTTGGGAGCAATCTCTTTTTAAACGAAAACCGTTGACTTCCAATTATTCATTTTTTTTAATTGCGTATCAATTATATTAGGAGAACACATCAAACATTTCTATTAGAATATTTTTTATAAACCATTATTAAAAATATATATTTTATTAAACCAACATAATTTTTTTTTTTTACAAAAATTATGAAAACCGAAATGTCATTTTGGTCTGCTATTTTTTTTGTCGGTACTGAAATGACATTTCAGTCCCATGTGATTTCACAACTTTTCATACCAGTGTTTCACAATTTTTAATTGGGACGGAAATGCTTTCGGTACCGAAAAAATAAGCAGACCAAAAAGATATTTCGGCTCTTATGGTTTTTGTAAAAAAAAATATAATCATGTTGATTTCATAAAATTATTATTTTTAATTATAGTTTATAAAAGGATTTTTTTTTTATTACCTCCGAAAGGTACATATGGATACATCATACGTGTGTAGAGGAGATACAATCTAATCTTAAAAGACATGCACAAAAACAGAGCATGCTCTTATCCTCTTGAGATGTCATTTTCATATTCAAATCATAGGAAGCTCTAGTACTTATCCTGTCATTATGTCCATACAATACATTTATATTGTTTGTGGGTTTCTTTTTATACATAGTTATCAACTTCTTTCATCCAATCCCTCTGTTTTCTTTTCTTATACAAAATATTAACTTATTTGTTCATGGTTCAAAAAGTAATTATTTGACAATAATGTCAATAATTGATTGCTGCATAACGCACAATGAATGGTTGCTACATAATTATCAGTAAAAAATCAACTTATTTATGATTGAATTCGGATGATCAAAATATTTTGTTATCTAACTATGGAGCTGCATTGTGATGAGGAGCACAATGCATTACTTTCTAAAGTTTAAAGTATCTTTCGTTAAGAATAAAGTCACAGTATAAAATAAGTTGGAGACATTTTTTTCAAAATAA
This sequence comes from Carex arenaria, assembly GCA_964058825.1. Classification (NCBI taxonomy): domain Eukaryota; kingdom Viridiplantae; phylum Streptophyta; class Magnoliopsida; order Poales; family Cyperaceae; genus Carex; species Carex arenaria. The sequence goes on from CAXKVW010000945.1 coordinate 26,559, forward strand.
AGACATAATTGTATGATTAATTAATTATTTTAAACACAGACATATTTTTATACTTTTTTTTCTTGAAAAAGAAAACATAAATATATTTAAAAAAAATAGATTCAGAAGTAGACAAGTGTCTTCTCCTAAATTCATGCAATTCTTCCACTGTGATGATCATCTACCGCGGTAGATGAAATTATATGAGAAATTGAGTACATGTATACAACATAAGTGATCTAGAACACATAAAATATATGATATTTTCTTCTTTATAGATGAATCCATATTTGAAAAAAAAAACCTTGAATTCATTCAAATTTATTTTCATTGACAGATCAATGAGTATAATTATATTTATTTCGCTTTCGTCGTTCATAGAATAATACATCAATTATTTGATAATTTATAAATTTCAGATTGAAAATATGTTTTAGTTGGCCCTAATATAACAATCTTCATTTCACTGATATTTCAAACTTGGATTATAGGTTTTATTTGTACGATTCAGATTGACTATTTAAAATGAACGCATCAAAATGGTTTGTTAATGTATATAATAAAAAAAAATAATCCGCCCCTAGATATACGTCAGAATCAATTTGATACACTGATTTTAGGTTAGACATACAAACTGAATAATAAAAGAATGAAATCCTAAAATTCGAATCCAAAATAAGAACATATATAGACTTTTATATATTAAAATGTGCCAATCATTAAACAACACGATCGACAAAGATTTACTGAGAATTTTAGATTCAAAACAGGTGTTATTATATTAAAGATCTTGTAATTTGGAATGTGGCATGCCATGCACTCTATATAAAGTTATAAACTATTTTATACGAATAATAAAAAGAGATTCTAAAAGAGCAATCATGTGGGTCATTATCCACCAACTATCATTTACATCAAAATTCAAGATTTTATCTTGCGGATACAAATTTCCAATCCGTGTCGCATGTTACTGATATGATATGTATGTCTATTGGAATCGTGTGAGAGAATTTTTTTGGAATGATTGAGAATAGGATTTTCGTTATTGACGACAAAAAAATATCGAATTGGATTTAAATAGCCAATCGAATTTAAACCCATTAACTAATTAGATACTCAATAAAAAACAATGCTTATTAACGGCAAAAAAATATCGAATTAGATTTAAATAGCTAATCGAATTTAAACCCATTAACTAATTAGATACTCAATAAAAAACAATGCTTTAGTTTATATTTTTCAATACTCTTAACTTGTAATTTCTTACAATTACCAATCATAATTTATGAAATTTATTTTAATTTAAATCTTAAATTTAATTCGAATTACAAATCAAACATCCAGAGAGGAACAAAGTCAATTGAAACATCCCAGTCTTCACTAAAACTCAAATGAGTCCACATGAGTCCACATGGGTCCGCCCTTGATTGAGAAGATATATAAGTCACTATTATTCTCTAAAACTTAAATTTAAGATTTCTTAAAAATCAAGCTAACAATTTATCACCTGTGCTATTAGTTGAGTAGAAGAGGAGTTTGTTTGTTACAGTTTCAAAGTCAAAGAAATTAGCAAGAAAAAAATATGTTTCTAATGGTAATATTTGATGAGAATTTATGTGTAAAATATGTGTGGTCAAATATTAATCATTTTTTTTCTTTCTATCGGTAAAGATAAAAAACATGACAAAAAATTTAGCATGCAAATATAACTAATTATTAAATAAGTATATATTTATGCTTCTCTACAACACCAATTCATTATCTTTTTTATTTGTCCATACAAATAGTCCAATTGTACTAACAAACAAAATCCTAAGTTGTGAAAATATTGATATACATATTAAGAAAACTGTGTGATAATAGTCTAACTCACCGTTTCTCCTTTTTGCTATTCTATTAAATTAAGCGTTTTATTCCAACATAATTTTGCAGTTTTTTTAATAAATATTAAGATCAAATCACCAATATGTTTAATATCTATAAGAATTTTTGTATACGGATTTTGAATTTAGGATCTTTTATAAAAAAAAAATATTATTTTAATCACTAAGTAAAAAAATAATTCTCCACATAATTTAACAGTTGGTTAGCCGTCACAGAAGATCTAGTCTCGAAGGTCACCCTTGAGAGATACATCACGACCGAATGATTGGAAATCTGTGATGGAAGAATAAGGTCCCAAAGTAAAAATGATATGATTCCAAAGAGACCTTCTCTTTTCTTCCGTCCAAATCTTACTTGGAATAATTTATCGCCTCGGAAGCTTGGTTTAGAACATTTGTTCGAATCTTTGCTTATGATTTTCGTTTTTGCACCAGCGACACATATTATATATATATGTATGTATGTATGTATGTATGTATGTATGTATGTATGTATGCTTGGACAATGAGTATACACTGTGAACCGCATTTTTGGTTTTGAGATTTTTTTATTTACTGATAAACGGTCTAGCAATTTGATTTTGATATGAATATCATATTAAAAAAATATGGTTGTTCAAATATTTTAAAGTATAGTTTTGGCTCATCTCTATTTTTTTTTTTTAATTATGTATGAGTTTCTATATAGTTTGAAGTAAAATGTTAAAATATTTAAATTTCAAATAAAGTACAACTAGTCGAAATCTTTATTTTTCGTGATCGAATGGTTGATCCAGAAAGTTAAGTTTAATCTACTATATAATTATCCAGTAAACCTAATTTTACTGTTTGAAAAAATCATGATATTACATAGAGTTAAATTCTTTTACAACCAATCAAATTCTCGATCCCCACTTTCACATCTATCTCTTTCAATACAATGAAGTGCCAAAAAACAGTAAAAAAAGTTTGTGGGACCAGTTTGTGCAAGGTGAAGATACGCATATGTAAAGGACCGTTGATACCGGTATTGACGCAGATATTTTTGAGATGTCAATGGATACGATAAGATACGATACAGATACAGGATAAGATACGATAAAAATACGAGATACAGGTAAAAACTTTTTCATATTCATACCTATTAAAAATTAAAAATAGTAAAAAAAAATATAAATTCATAATAAAAGTATATCACAATATACTCTTAGGTATATTATTCAAGTAGATCGGAAAACTGTTTCGAATTTGAAAACAAAAAATATAAATTCATAATATGAACCACCTTATAATAAGCATATCACAAAAGGCTATATTCACTGAATCATCATCATATTATTCGTTTGATTAATATAGTAGCCAGCGTTATATATATATATATATATATATATATATATATATATTTTTTTTTTTCTGATCAAATCTGAAACGTTTATTTTAATCGATCGGATGGTTCGTTGCCATCACGCACCTCATGGTGCGTGACAGCATGCGTGGTATTTAATCTAAGCTCATGGTTTTTATGTTACCATATCTTTTAATCAATTAATTAACAGAATGAAATCTGAATTGTTGCTGCTTAAACCTAGGTAAGGATGTTATTCCTTGTTCTTGCATGTACTTTCTCGTTTGTTTAGTTTTGCAAGTTCAAGTGACGATCCCGTCATGAAATCTCCTTATCCACTTGCATTATTGCATGGTTTAAAAAATACCAAAGTTGGAAAGAATTCGGTATATGACATTTTTTTTCCTCAACTTTTTCCCTTTTTTTGAGAAAGAAAAAGACGAAGTTCATAAGCATTTGCCAAGTTGAGTTTATTTATTTTAGTTACATTATATGGATTATATTGTTTCCACGATGAAAAAGTAAGAAGAGTTCATATATTATCCTCTGTAATTATAATTCGAATCCCCCAAGTAACCTGTTTTTTTTTTTTAATCCAACTTTAATAAAATAAACAATCAAAAAAATGTGGATTGTTGAAGCATTTAGAAGTTTATTATGAAGAAAAATAGGTTCTTACTTTTTTTCTAACGGTATGTTTGGATGCAATAAGAATAGGGCTATTCGAGAATAGAGTTATTCATAATAGCAATGTGCAAACGAACAATATTTTTGTTATTCAGAATAACTAGAACAACTGTTATTCTCTATTCTAGTAAATCTTATAATAAATACTATTCAGAAGTGTGAAAAGAGAAAAAAAAAAGTTATTTTCGGATTTACGTCAACATAGTCTTGAAATGACAAAGTTGACACCAATTATGTGGATCTTCATGTCGTGACTATTCGTTTGAGACCCCGTTTGTCTATTTTTTTCTCCTAATTAACACCTTGTTGACACTATTCTTTCTCAATTACAGCTATTCATTATTCCAAATGTACAATCCAAACAACATTTTACTAATCTGAATAGCACTATTTTCACATTAATATGAAAATCACTATTTTTTTCTCTATTCTCATCTACTAATTTCAAATTTCACTATTCTAGCAATTTTTTTTTTAATAAAAGTTAGATATCAAGCCACCCAACTATTTAATATCTACAAATAATTGCCCTTTTTTTTTTTATTTCAAACTAGTTTGACTATTCTAGTTCTCATCCAAACATACCATACGAGAACAACAGAAAATTTGGTTCCCAAATTTTGAGTTTCAATACATACCATCTGATCCGTTTTGAAATTAATATTAAAGGACTCTATGCATTTCAATTCAGATCAAATTGACCTGAATTCTAATCGAACGGTCCGGATCTAAACTCACATGTGTTACTGCAGAGGATCCGGACCCCTGTTATTATACCCAAATGGGTTAGATTGATTGAATGCTTCTGGATATTTGCCAATTAGTTCTCATGGATTACATGTTTTTACAGGGCTGTATGTCCTCCCAAGTCCCAATCCAATAAAATGTTTTTAAAGTTATTATCAGATTTGTCCTTGGACCGAAGGAGCTGAAGCCTAAAATATATTTAGATTGAAGGAGCTGAAGCCTAAAATACATAATTTGCTGTTACTAAAACTAAAGTCTCTGCAACTACAACTACAAAGTAAAATTCTAATCAGTAACTATAGATATATATTTACTATTTTATGAGGAGTCCAAATATATTAAATCTTTTAAGAAAAAATCAATTGAATTTTATTATAGATTACTAAACAGTTTAAAATCATAGGCAGTGACTAAGCACGACCTGACTCTGACTGTAGATCCGTCCATGTTGTTTTGAAGAAATTATTTATATCACACATCAGACCAAAACCATAAGATGTAGGGCTTGTTCGGCTATTTAATGTGCGCGTGAGAAAAAAAAAAATTCACTCAGACTTCATGAAAATCAACCCAAGCATATAATATTTCTGCAATTCAAAAATTTCCATTTCCGTTCCATTTAAATGGCCGAACAGTATAATACTCTCCGTTACAATGAGAGTAGATAAAAAGAGTTTGATAGTGTATGGAAGTGAGGCTCTATGGTTGTGATATATTAGAGGGTGCAGGCACTTTGGTTGTGATATCTATTGTTTATATATATATTATCTATGAGAGTGGGTGGTTTTAAGTCTATCAAGAAAATTTCTGAGCTTAATCCAAAAACTTGCTAGATCAACTCAATATAATGAATTCAAATCATCTACCTCAATATGTCAAAAATATGAATTCGGAATTATTATGCCTGTGTTTTGTATGAATCAAAAGTTTGAAAAAAAATGACTTGTTCAGATAGGTTCATTGATTGCTGGTCTCTTAACTTTAAACAAAACAAATTTGATAATAAAAAAAATTAAAAATAAATTATTCTTGCAATCTATATTTGCACCTCTTCTTATCTGCTCCTAAAATGATTTTTCCTAATATGTAAAGCTGTTCATATCTGAATCAAAAAGTATCATAAAAATATTAAGCCAAACACTATCCAATAAGTAAAAATACAACATTTAGACGTTTAATTTTAAAAATCTCAAGGTATAAATATTTTTTTGTTAAATATAGATATCTCTCTTGAAAAAAAATATCCATATTGAGACTTGTAGCTAGAGTGGTAAAAATGTGTTGTGCCGTGACTAACACGCTGTGACTTTATTCTCGTGTTGTGTCATGCCGGGACAAAGTGAACAGTCACACGTGACATGCCGTGACTAAAATATTGAAGGTGGCCATAGTGCTCGAGTCACGTCGTGACCAAACATGACTCGTGTGACCATTTGATAAAATCGAACGGTCCTAATTACATGTGACTCGTGTGACCGCGTGCCGTGTCGTGACCATATCTTTCACGTGACACGCCGTGCCAAATTTTCAAAAAATGACCACAGCATGCGACACGCAAGTCACAGCACATAACAGTCACATATACCGTGCCGTTCTGTAATGAAGCCGGCTCTACCGTGCCATTTTTCTCACTCTAATTGCAGCATCACTTCTCTTAAAATTAAATGCTCTCGTTATGGTGTGATTGGAACAAAATAGATAATTACTTCACCTCTTTATTGGGCTGCATAAATTGGACTTTTAGGCTGATTAAATTTACTCGTACAAAATGGGCCTTAAAGATATGGCCTCATGTGAGCTTGCTTGATGCAACTCATGACAAATGACAAACATAAGTTGACCCAACTCATTTGACACGCACTACTAAAAGTTCAAAACAAAATACCAAATAAGCGAATCGAAGGCGGTCCGGCCAGAAATTCGGATTAAACACTGTTTTTGAGATAATCTGAAGCCGTAGAGACGTAAAGTAACGGATCCCACCTTGCACATACCTGAGAGGATATGTAGCGGAGGCGGTTTGATACGTAGTGTATTAAATTTGTTTTGATGTGTGATCGAAACTATTTGATTTGTGTCGAAATTTATGCGCACTTGATTTACAAGGGTCTTAGAAAATTTTGCAAATTTGAGGAGATTGAACGGTGGGAACTGGATATTAGATTTGGTGTGCTCGTGTGGGGTACTTGGGTTGTTCTCTTTTATCCATTTTAAAATAAAATTTTGAAATTATTTAAGGAATACCAATAAATTCACTAAATTCAGAAAACAAGAAATATAAATTGTTGATTTAACTTTTAATATTGTATTTTAAAATAAACTGCTCGAGTTTATACATATTCAATAGAAATGGAGATTGGCTAAGATCGTAGTGATATGACTAAGGTTTATATATTATCAAACAAGTTTTGTAATTTTCCAAGTTGAAAAGGTCGATTCGAAGTATTCAGCTTGTTATTCATACGCTATGCTCCTGGTCCTCTTTTATAATGATTTACTTATCCATGCTATGGTCTTGTCCAGGGGCGGATCCAGGATTTTCGTCAGAGGGGGAGAAAATATCGAATCGGATTTAAATAATTAATCGGGTTCAAATCCATTCACCAATTAAGTACTTAATAAAAAATAATATTTTAATCTATACTTTTCAATTCTCTGACTTGTAATTTATTATATTTTAATCTATAATTCTAATTATTAATCATAATTGAAGAAACTTATTTTAATTTTAACCATAAATTTTACTCGAACAACAAATTAAACATCCAGCGGGGAGCAAAAAAATTTCCAGGGAGGGGCAAAGTCGATCAAAACGTCTCGACTTGCACTAAAACGCAAAATCCAAAGGGCAGCTGCCACCCCCCCCCCCCCCCCCCCCCCGATTGCACTTGGGTCTGCCCCTACTCTTGCCTTTGTCTCAGAGGCAAGCTATACTAATGGATGTCAATGCTCTATGCTGGTGTATTTGAAAATGTAGAAATACATGTTTTCAAGATAAACTCTTTCCTTTCACTCGACATATTACCTTACTAACTTGCTCTATGAGATGCAAAGTGAAGCACCAGTTAGCATAGTGGGTCCCAGCTGATTTGGACATGATCCCCCTTCAGACACTCTCCCCTAGCCCTATGGGCTTGCTTACAATTGATACTGGTACTAGATTCCTCCGGCCCCATTGACGCTTGAGGGATTTTAAAAGAAGATGAACAGTGTCCTTGTTTTGCTGTTCATATCATGAGTTGTTTTAAAATTGTCTTGATTGTAATAAGTTGCTGAGACATGTCTTTAATACATTATGGTACTGGTTGTCTCATTCTACTATTATGTTTTTTACGCTCCTTGTTACAAGAGCTGCTGTTTGTTTACAATTTGTAGGGGTAAAGGATTTTGAGTTTTGGTACCAGGTCATTGATGAAGCATGTGTGCTGAAGTTTTGACAAGGGTAGTTGATGTTAAGTTGTGTTTTTTTTTGTTAATAACCCGTAGGTATTTCATTAACCAGGACAAAAACCGATTACATCCATCTGTCTGTACAGTACATAAGTATACATAAAGCGGAAAAACAAAACCGTGCTCTAATTACAGAAAGATGAGCCTTCCAGTTGTCGTGCTCAAATTGGTAGTTAACGAGCCTGCATAGTTTTCTGTGCTCGTGCTCAAATTGATAGATAGTGAGCCAGCAATGTTTCTTGTCATTAGCACAAATAGTATTGTTGTTGAGTCACAGCGAGCTAGGCGATCTAGAGAAGCTATGATACTCAGATTAGGTTTGTGCCTGATTTAAACACAACAAGACATGGAGAGGAAGAAGAAGATGAAGAAGGAAAAAGAAGAAGGGGGGAGGAACAAGGACAACATCAACACATCATCATTGTTATCAGCCATAGCATTTACCGTATTTATTTATTTATACATACATATAATAGACTACGGAAGAGGTGGGGCGAATTCACAACACCTCCATTCGAACTCGGAGAGTCGAGATGGAGCGAAGAGTAGTGGCCATATTCGTCAGACAGAAGCACCTGCTCAATTGAAGTGAGGCGAGATAGACCGAAGAGCAGTGACCTGATCCGTTGGACGGAAGGACCTGTTCGAAGAGGGTAACTCGGAGCAACGAATGGTGGCGAGATCCATCAGACGAAAGCATCAGCTCGAATAGAGTGAGGCGAGGTGGACCGGGTGAAGGAGGAGGGGTGGAGGACTGACTGATTAATCGACCCTCAAAATTTCTTTTCCAATCGACTGGCAGAGATTTGTATGGAGGAGTGGACTTTCCTTAGCGACTAGTAGCAATATTTCTGATGTTAAGTTGTGTTGGTAGTTTGGTACTACGGATATGGTTGTTCTTGTTAGTACTTGTAAATTTTTTAATAAAAGGACGAGTCTTGTGCTTATTTTTCAAATAGAAAAAACTTATTATTCATATTAAAACGTGCTTACATATCAAATTTTATAATTTTTGATAATTTTTTGATAACTTATTATGATTTAAAAAAATCACTTTTAATAATAAAAAATAACCAATAAAATCTGAAATACATTGATTTTTAAAAATCTTAAACATATAGTAAAAAATATTTTAAAAATAATATAAAATTTGATCATCAAGCACGTCCTAATAAGAAGAATACACATTTTAAATCAATTATTTAAATTTTGAAATCGTAAAATCTAATGTGAAATATAACTCGTCACTATTATAAATGTTAATATCGGACCTTTCTGTTTTTATTATCCATTTAATAATCCGAACCCGACTTGATCACCTGCTCGAGTCAAGGTTTTGCTAGGGTTCACTGATCTGCTACTGCTCCCATCTCTCTCTCTCTCTCTCAATCTCCGGTCCGAAAATGTGGAGGCGCTCCTCCCATCTTCGCCACCACCTCCACCGCCTCCTCTCTCCTTCCCCATTTCCCTCTCCACCTTCCCTACTCCATTTCTCCCATTTGCTCTCCACCTCCACTGCCACCGCTGCACCGCCCTCCGATCTCGCCCGGTCAATCGCCGCCGACCTAGCCAAGCTCTCTTCGACGCCCTCCACCTCCTCCCCTTCCTCTCCATCCCTCGAACTCCATGCCCATTTCAACCTACACTACTCTGACGTCAACTTCAACCAAGCCCTCTTTCGCGACATCCTTTCCCTCTCTCCTCCCATCACCTCCGCTCGCCTCGCCGACGATCTTTTCCGTGACCTCGTAACCCACCGATCCTTCCACCCGTCCGACGCTTCCCTTGCGCTCCTTATCAACCATCTCTCCCGGCGCAACGACTTCAAGCCAGCGCTCGACCTTCTCTCTGACTTCCACCAGACTGCTGGCCCCTTGGCCTTCTCTTCGCTCTTTCTCAGCCTCTCTCGTGCTGGACGACCAACACAGGCTATTAAATTCTTCTCCTCTCTGCCCCCTCAACACCGGACCAAAGAGAATCTCTCTTCCCTCATCTCGGCCTTGGCTGATAATGGGTTGGCCAGTCATGCCGAACAGGTCATGATGCAATTCGTCAAAGAGATTTTTCCTGATGAATCCATGTGTATGGTTGTCATTCGTGGGTATTGTGCAAAAGGTAAGCTAAATGAGGCGCTACAGCTCTTGTCAGAGTCACGCAGTGCAGGTTTCGAATTAGGTGCGCCAGCTTATAATGCAATTCTAGATTGTGTGTGTAGGCTTGCAAGGAAAAAAGACCCCCTTTCTCTCCATTCCGAAGCTAAGAAAGTTCTCATTTCAATGGAGTCCATTGGGATTCCTCGTGATGCCGAAACCTTTCGTGTACTCATAACACACTTGTGTAAGATCAGAAAAACTGAGGATGCCATGAAGCTTTTTAGGCAAACGAGTGAGTGGGGTTGTTCGCCTGATTCAGAGACTTACCTTGTCTTAATCAAGAGCTTGTACCAAGCAGGTCGAGTCTCAGAAGGAGATCAAATGATTGAATTCATGCGTGCAGCTGGATTTGGTGATAAACTGGACCGAAAGGCGTACTACGGGTTCATCAAAGTTTTGTGTGGTATAGAGAGAATTGAGCATGCCATGAAGGTTTTTCGCATGATGAAAGGATACGGCCATGCACCTGGAACTAAGACATACACCCGTTTAATTGAGAAATTAGCAACTCATAATATGGGTGACCGTGCTAATGCCTTGTATAAAGAGGCAGTTGCAAGGGGGGTTGCTGTCACCCCTGGCGTGTATAAGGTGGACAAGAGGTATCTGCCGAAGAAAGTGAAGGTGGTGAAGAAAAAGAGGCCAACTTTGCCAGAGAAAATGATTATGAAAAGTAAGAGGTTGTATAAGCTCAAAAGAAGCTTTGTGAGGAAATCAAGGTCTCGCATGGGGAGAAGGACGCGTGCTTGAAGGGCCCTGCTGTACTTGTTTCAGTAAGGTTTTTATTGGTTTTCTCTTTCTTTTTTTGTTCAGATTGTTTGCTTTTTCCATCTTATTATGATTATGGAATGTAATAAAGATAGTATTTGGTGGAATTTACAAGTTAGGTATATTTTGTTTTCGAGAAGCCTATACAGGTTGCCAAGATTATCTTTCAACCATTTTGCTAGACTTGCAACAGAACTTGAATTATGGATTTAGTTTTCTGGAGTATACAATTACTTCTTTTTCTTCAGTGATAGAAAAATTAGCAATCGATGCTATCTTGGATTGCAGATTCAATTTTCATTTCATACTTTACCAGAAAGGTCGAGTAACAGGATGTAACTGGATGGATCTGCTAACTGGGGTCTTGTTATCTGTAAAATTAATTTTCTACCAAATGTTATGAGAGTAATGTTGTTAGTAGTTAGTACAAGTGCCTTGCCACGTTCAAAGTTGGTCTGATTCTTCTGTAGTTGACTGATGAATCTAATTTTCATTCTTCCTAGCATTTTGCTGAAGCGATTCTAAGTATTTATCTTTGGGTGTTGTGTTAGATGCAGATATGTTGCATTGTTCAAATAGTTATGTACTTTCAGAAAGAGAAAGATACCTTATGAGCTTAACCTTTTGTATTCCTGTGATACAAGTTTTCAATAATCTTACTTATTATGATCTTCCAGTTAATATTTCCAAGATAACCTAATTTTTCTCATCATGGTTAGTTGCCTCACCTCACTCCACCATCTCTATTCATGCCCAACTCTTTATTTGTTTATTCGAAATAGGAGGTTTTTCTTGGCAATTTTGTGTCATATTTCCTCTGCGCTAGTGCCCATCTATATTTTTAGGGCCTAATAGGTCAAACTATTGATGTTCCCTGTACATTTTGGGCTTGCAGACCTTGTCCATAGTAATTGTAAGTTGTTGGGCCTTGTCAACAATGTGGTTTTGATTTGTTGATTATTTTTCTTTTTTTAGGCGTCCTTCTTTCCAATTAGTGTCCTTGTAAGTTTCAAAATCTATTGCATTTCTTTTTTGAACCTAAATTCAGAAACAATTCCAACTTGTCACCATATTTCTGCAAAATTACAAAAATCATTGTGTTATGTGATTCTCTGTACTTGTCTGGATTTTATCTTATGATGAACCTTAAAAAATGCATCTAGAGCCAGTCAAAGAAATAAGGAAATCAATTATGTGCTAAACAAGTCAAGTATATGGATCAAACATATAGCAA